>NIVC01003015.1:0-57500 GCA_002269645.1 Macrostomum lignano | reverse complement strand
ACATACCTTTTTATATAAAATATGTAGGCAATCAAAGAAAGCAATCATAAAATGAAAATCGATAATTTATACACAATAGATCTGCTTCTTCAATTACAGTACGTGACCAGCAATGAGTATAGTAATTTTTAATTTTATATTATTATTCAAATACCGCTAGAAAGAATCACCAAGAAACTAATAATTAATTTATAATTTAAAAGAAGTCAAAGCACCTATTAGAATCGATTTGAGTGAAAATCATAACATAATTCAGCACAATTTGGTATTCCTATATTACTAATATCACCGAATTACGCTCGTACAACAAAACAGGCTTTAAAAAAGATTATCGATACAATTATGTAGAAAAACAATCTAAGCGGACTGACTGACTGGCAAATATTTTGTAGACTGAAAAAATATAATTTCTAATACAGTAATAAAATACTGCAATTAGGATAGAGGGGAGCTCACAGATACTAACCGTTGCCAGATTTGCTTAACTTTCAGTGCTGGCCGAAAAATTAAAGACGATCCTGCGTTTATATCAGTATTATAGCGCAATAGTTGTAATAAATCAACTTCAAATTCGTGCCAAATAGATGAAATTGATAAAAAAAACCTCTAAACACTATCGAAGTTGACTTTATAAACACCCTAAACTGTATACGGCATAGGTTAAGCTTTGGAAAGCATCCTAAAGGTTTAAAACTTTTTGGCGCTAATTTGAATTGAATTTAAAATGAACCAACAGCCGTCAACCGTCAAGTCAGACTAATCTTACAAAGCATATGCTATTAGTAATCGTAGTTTAACAAATACTTATAACGTTAAAAGTCTCCAGAATTAAGTTCATCTTCATCGTCCATCATGTGATATTCGGCAAATGATTGCCATAGCATAGCAACAGCTACCCACCATAGTAGTAATTGGAGTAGCGCCCCAGTCAGTTTGGCATAGTGCACGTGAGCAGGCACAGCGAAATCCCATCGCATAGTGTGCAGATTCCTAGCGTACAGAGCGGTGCCAATCGTCATGGAAACGGTGGAATAGGCGAATAGGCACAGACAGACGGACTGGTCGTGGACAGGACTTTGAATACCGTGAGCAGTTAGGGCTGCTATGCTGCTCAACATGCCATTGCGAGTCCAAGATAAGTAACTGTTATCGTTTGACAGCCGGTTAGCCACCCAGCTGGCTTTGCGGGCTTCGGCTTGCTGCTGCTTGCCGATTAGCTGCCAGATTCGCTGGCGACGCTGGTTGCCATAGCGACCGGTTGCTAGGCAACATTTTATCATTAGAGCGGGTGACGACAAACCGCTGCATCTGCTGGAGATGCGAGAGCAGCCACAGCGACAATTGGAGATGATGGAAAGCAGGAATGTTCCACGCTTACAAATGGATTGCTAATCTATAACTTATAGATGAATTGCTAATCTATAGCTTATAGATAGATTGCTAATCTATAGCTTATAGATGGATTGCTAATCTATAGCTTATAGATGGATTGCTAATCTATAGCTTATAGATGGATTGCTAATCTATAGCTTATAGATGGATTGCTAATCTATAGCTTATAGATGGATTGCTAATCTATAGCTTATAGATGGATTGCTAATTTATAGCGTATAGATGGATTGCTAATCTATAACTTATAGATGGATTGCTAATCTATAGCTTATAGATAGATTGCTAATCTATAGCTTATAGATGGATTGCTAATCTATAGCTTATAGATGGATTGCTAATCTATAGCTTATAGATGGATTGCTAATCTATAGCTTATAGTTGGATTACTGCAAAATGGTGCAACAAGAACTAATGTGGTGACATGACGAACTTTCATTGAAATTAGAAACATTAAATGAAAAGTGTGAACCAAACACGATCGCACCATATATGTAATGAGTCAACAAAGCTTAGTGCGTTTTACAAAAATTGATTTGTTAAAACAAAAAACTGGGTGCAGGATTATATAGGGGGATATCTATAACAATAGCATAACTACTCGTAAAGAGAAATTATGCACACTGGACATCGTTGGAATTATGCAATTTTGAGTTATAAAACAAATAATGTAGAAGACTACTACTACTAAATAAGTAAACAGGCGCCCCAGCCATTGATCAGGCTCTTACGCCACTAGAGAAATATAGATTCCAAGTTGGGAGTGTACTTATGTACACTAAGATCCTAATTAGAGCTAAGAGGACTGTATAATGGGCAAATAAAAAATCAAAAACCTCCCCGGGGGACAGTGACAGCGGTTCGACGAACCAGTCAGGAAGCCCGTGCCCAAAAAGAACCTGGTTAGAAGACCCCTTTCTAAATTAGGGTTGGCCCGAAGGCCGAGAGCCGTGGCTACCATGCTGGGGTCGACCACCCACCACCCCCGGGTACTCAATCCAAACATAACAAAAACCTCCCCGGGGCCAGAGGGGGTGAGTGAACCAATCAGGGAAGCCCGTGCCTTCACCGGGTTAGTAGTGCCAAAAAACCGGTCAAATGACCGCCCCCACGGCCGTGGCCACCCGGAGGAGCCTCCCCACCTACCAAACCCCGGGTACTCATGCCAAGACAGTATCTTATCTTTGAGGCGGCAGGAGGGCTAATCGCCGGGACTATTTCACCCTTTGCTTCGCCAACCCGCCATTTCTATTGTGACCGTGCCAACGGTTTCGTCCTGTTCAGACTCAGTCCTGGTTCTGGCACACTCCAGCTTTAATAGGGTCGCTGGCTGTTCGCTCAGAGGGCACTCCGAGGGGGACCGTCAGAGCACCAACTGGAACAGGTATAGGCCTGCCTTCCTATACAGCTACCCACAGCCCTTCCTGATCCACTATTACCCTCTAACCCAGCCTACTAACTCATTACAAGCTTTCGGCCAGGCAGAGACAAGTTTCACAGGGGTACTGCGGTTAGGCGCCTCTATGCGAGACAAAACCAATGAGTTATAAAACAAATAATGTAGAAGAACAGACAGATGTTTAATAAAATGACTTCAATACATACATGAGCACGGGTTGGACTTATCAATTTTCTATACCTACAAACTACTAAAAGTAAGACGATTGCCAACTAAAAGTGTACAGTTCGAAAAATGTGCTTGCAATTGTCAAAATGAGATTCATTATATAAAATGAAATTAGTGTCTGTGCGGCGTGAATCGAATGCACTTTGGAAATAACAACAGGAAAGATTGAATTTAGAACAACAGCATTGTGTGCAACAGTGGCTGGCTTAGAAGCTGGGGATCTAAGAGGCTGGCCCAGCAGCTGAGGGATCTGAGAGGCTGGCCCAGCAACTGAGGGATCTGAGAGGCTGGCCCAGCAACTGAGGGATCTGAGAGGCTGGCCCAGCAACTGAGGGATCTGGAAGGCTGGCCCAGCAACTGAGGGATCTGAAAGGCTGGCCCAGCAGCTGAGGGATCTGGAAGGCTGGCCCAGCAACTGAGGATCTGGGAGGGTGGCACAGCAACTGAGGCTCTGGGAGGGTGGCACAGCAGCTGAGGATCTGGGAGGGTGGCACAGCAACTGAGGATCTGGGAGGGTGATGGCCCAGCAACTGAGGATCTGGGAGGCTGGCCCAGCAACTGGGGATCTGGGATGCTGGCCTAGCAACTGAGAGTCTGGGATGCTGGCCCAGCAGCTGAGGATCTGGGAGGCTGGCCTAGCAACTGAGGATCTGGGAAGCTGGCCTAACAACTGAAGGTCTGGGAGGCTGGCCCAGCAACTGAATGTCTGGGAGGCTGGCCCAGCAGCTGAGGATGTGGGAGGCTGGCCCAGCAACTGAGGACTCGGGAGGCTGGCCCAGCAACTGAGGATCTGGGAGGGTGATGGCCTGGCAACTGAAGATCTGGGAGGCAATGAATCACTCATGTTGCTGTCAAATAGTGATGGCTAATAACTAAACAAGCACTTTCTGCAGCATATCTTAAAACCAATCTTCAGACTTGCAACAAGCAACAATATCTTTGACATAGCAAACAAAAAAGAAAAAAACAAGCAAACAATACTGAACGTGACAAATGACGAAAGCTGCGCAGAAAAAAAACGCATTTAGAAGCAATTTTAATCTACATATTTATGGCAGGAATTTTCAAAAGCTGTATGAATACAATACAAATGTGAAGAATATGTGCACAATTATATAACAATATAAAAAATCCTGATTACTAAACCCAATGACTACAAGGAAATGACTTAAGCAATTATGAAACAGTGCGTCGAAAATTGAAAAATAAATGGAAGCAAAATAATGAAAAAAGCCCAATAAAACTCAAAACGGGGGTAGAGTTCAGGTGGTTTTTTGTCAAAGGTAGAGCAGGAGCATGCATTGAAGACAACTAGGTTTTGCTGGTTAACAGGCGCAATCAGACGATCGGCCAGAGTCCTGTCTACTGCCGGCGCCGCCGCCGCCTCCAACACCGTCGCTGCCGCCGACCGTCGGTCGGGATGTCACGCCGTCTGTCAGCTTCAGGTCCAGGCTGGAATGCGACAGGTTGAGAGTTCTGTCAGAGTGTCAGAATGGGGAATCTGTCAGTGTCAGAGTGGGGAATCTGTCAGAGTGTCAGAGTGGGGAATCTGTCAGAATAGAGAATCTGTCAGAGTGGGGAATCTGTCAGAATGGAGAATCTGTCAGAATAGAGAATCTGTCAGAATGGGGAATCTGTCAGAATGGAGAATCTGTCAGAATGGAGAATCTGTCCGAGTGTCAGAGTGGAGAATCTGTCAGAATGGAGAATCTGTCAGAATGGAGAATCTGTCAGAGTGGGGAATCTGTCAGAGTGGGGAATCTGTCAGAGTGGGGAATCTGTCAGGATGGAGAATCTGACAGAATGGAGAATCTGTCATAATGGAGAATCTGTCAGAATGGAGAATCTGTCAGAATGGAGAATCTGTCAGAGTGTCAGAGTGGAGAATCTGTCAGAGTGGGGAATCTGTCAGAATGGAGAATCTGTCAGAATGGAGAATCTGACAGAATGGAGAATCTGACAGAATGGGGAATCTGTCAGAATGGAGAATCTGTCAGAATGGAGAATCTGTCAGAATGGAGAATCTGTCAGAATGGAGAATCTGTCAGAGTGGGGAATCTGTCAGAGTGGGGAATCTGTCAGAATGGAGAATCTGTCAGAGTGGGGAATCTGTCAGAATGGAGAATCTGTCAGAATGGAGAATCTGTCAGAGTGGGGAATCTGTCAGAATGGAGAATCTGTCAGAGTGGGGAATCTGTCAGAGTGGAGAATCTGTCAGAATGGAGAATCTGTCAGAATGGAGAATCTGACAGAATGGAGAATCTGACAGAATGGGGAATCTGTCAGAATGGAGAATCTGTCAGAATGGAGAATCTGTCAGAGTGTCAGAGTGGAGAATCTGTCAGAATGGAGAATCTGTCAGAGTGGGGAATCTGTCAGAATGGAGAATCTGTCAGAATGGAGAATCTGTCAGAGTGTCAGAGTGGAGAATCTGTCAGAATGGAGAATCTTTCAGAATGGAGAATCTGTCAGAGTGGGGAATCTGTCAGAATGGAGAATCTGTCAGAGTGGGGAATCTGTCAGAGTGTCAGAGTGGAGAATCTGTCAGAATGGAGAATCTGTCAGAGTGGGGAATCTGTCAGAGTGGGGAATCTGTCAGAATGGAGAATCTGACAGAATGGAGAATCTGACAGAATGGGGAATCTGCCAGAATGGAGAATCTGTCAGAATGGAGAATCTGTCAGAATGGAGAATCTGTCAGAGTGGGGAATCTGTCAGAATGGAGAATCTGTCAGAATGGAGAATCTGACAGAGTGGGGAATCTGTCAGAGTGGAGAATCTGTCAGAATGGAGAATCTGTCAGAATGGAGAATCTGACAGAATGGAGAATCTGACAGAATGGGGAATCTGTCAGAATGGAGAATCTGTCAGAATGGAGAATCTGTCAGAGTGGGGAATCTGTCAGAGTGGGGAATCTGTCAGAATGGAGAATCTGTCAGAATGGAGAATCTGTCAGAATGGAGAATCTGTCAGAGTGGGGAATCTGTCAGAATGGAGAATCTGTCAGAGTGGGGAATCTGTCAGAGTGGAGAATCTGTCAGAATGGAGAATCTGTCAGAATGGAGAATCTGTCAGAGTGGGGAATCTGTCAGAGTGAGGAATCTGTCAGAATGGAGAATCTGTCAGAATGGAGAATCTGTCAGAGTGGGGAATCTGTCAGAATGGAGAATCTGTCAGAGTGGGGAATCTGTCAGAGTGGAGAATCTGTCAGAATGGAGAATCTGTCAGAATGGAGAATCTGACAGAATGGAGAATCTGACAGAATGGGGAATCTGTCAGAATGGAGAATCTGTCAGAATGGAGAATCTGTCAGAATGGAGAATCTGTCAGAATGGAGAATCTGTCAGAATGGAGAATCTGTCAGAGTGGGGAATCTGTCAGAGTGGGGAATCTGTCAGAATGGAGAATCTGTCAGAATGGAGAATCTGTCAGAATGGAGAATCTGTCAGAGTGGGGAATCTGTCAGAATGGAGAATCTGTCAGAGTGGGGAATCTGTCAGAGTGGAGAATCTGTCAGAATGGAGAATCTGTCAGAATGGAGAATCTGTCAGAGTGGGGAATCTGTCAGAGTGGGGAATCTGTCAGAATGGAGAATCTGTCAGAATGGAGAATCTGTCAGAGTGGGGAATCTGTCAGAATGGAGAATCTGTCAGAGTGGGGAATCTGTCAGAGTGGAGAATCTGTCAGAATGGAGAATCTGTCAGAATGGAGAATCTGACAGAATGGGGAATCTGTCAGAATGGAGAATCTGTCAGAATGGAGAATCTGTCAGAATGGAGAATCTGTCAGAATGGAGAATCTGTCAGAATGGAGAATCTGTCAGAATGGAGAATCTGTCAGAGTGGGGAATCTGTCAGAGTGGGGAATCTGTCAGAATGGAGAATCTGTCAGAGTGGGGAATCTGTCAGAGTGGAGAATCTGTCAGAATGGAGAATCTGTCAGAATGGAGAATCTGACAGAATGGAGAATCTGACAGAATGGGGAATCTGTCAGAATGGAGAATCTGTCAGAATGGAGAATCTGTCAGAATGGAGAATCTGTCAGAATGGAGAATCTGTCAGAGTGGGGAATCTGTCAGAGTGGGGAATCTGTCAGAATGGAGAATCTGTCAGAATGGAGAATCTGTCAGAGTGGGGAATCTGTCAGAATGGAGAATCTGTCAGAGTGGGGAATCTGTCAGAGTGGGGAATCTGTCAGAATGGAGAATCTGTCAGAATGGAGAATCTGTCAGAATGGGGAATCTGTCCAGTGTCAGAATGAGGAATGTCAGCTTATGGAATGAATCCAGGTAAGGAGTCAGATCGTAAAAACAGACTTACACCCCGCTCAGTATATTCTCGTAAATTTTGCGCGCAGTCTCTAAAAACGCGTCCTCAACATTTTCGCCAGTCTTGGCGCTGCACTCTAGAAACACGAGTCCATTGTCTTCCGCAAATTTTTTCGCTTCCTCAAAGGTGACATCGCGTTGATTATCCAAGTCGCTTTTGTTTCCAATCATAAAGATTACGGTGTTTGGCAAGGTTAGATTCCGAGCGTCTGTGAGCCAGCTGCTCAGATGATTATAAGTCGATCTGCGGCTAATATCATAGACCATTAATGCGCCAGCGGCGCCGCGATAGTAGGAGCGCGTAACGGCGCGAAACCTGCGAACGGCGCGAGAACGGATCGAATTAAATTAGTCCAGATAAGAATCTGTTACTTACTGTAGCTGTAGCTGTATCTGTTATCTTACTGTAGCTGTTATTTGTTATCTTACTGTAGCTGTATCCGTTATCTCACTGTAGCTGTATCTGTTATCTTACTTTAGCTGTATCTGTTATCTTACTGTAGCTGCATCTGTTATCTTACTGTAGCTGTTATTTGTTATCTTACTGTAGCTGTTATTTGTTATCTTACTGTAGCTGTATCCGTTATCTTACTGTAGCTGTATCTGTTATCTTACTTTAGCTGTATCCGTTATCTTACTTTAGCTGTATCCGTTATCTCACTGTAGCTGTATCCGTTAACCTACTGTAGCTGTATCTGTTATCTTACTTTAGCTGTATCTGTTATCTTACTGTAGCTGCATCTGTTATCTTACTGTAGCTGTTATTTGTTATCTTACTGTAGCTGTATCCGTTATCTTACTGTAGCTGTTATTTGTTATCTTACTGTAGCTGTATCTGTTATCTTACTTTAGCTGTATCCGTTATCTTACTTTAGCTGTATCTGTTATCTTACTTTAGCTGTATCTGTTATCTTACTTTAGATGTATCTGTTATCTTACTGTAGCTGTTATCTGTTATCTTACTTTAGCTGTATCTGTTATCTTACCATAGCTGTTATTTGTTATCTTACTGTAGCTGTATCTGTTATCTTACCGTAGCTATTATCTGTTATCTTACTTTAGCTGTATCTGTTATCTTACCGTAGCTATTATCTGTTATCTTACTGTAGCTGTATCTGTTATCTTACCATAGCTGTTATTTGTTATCTTACTGTAGCTGTATCTGTTATCTTACCGTAGCTATTATCTGTTATCTTACCGTAGCTATTATCTGTTATCTTACTTTAGCTGTATCTGTTATCTTACCGTAGCTATTATCTGTTATCTTACTTTAGCTGTATCTGTTATCTTACCGTAGCTGTTATCTGTTATCTTACTGTAGCTGTTATCTGTTATCTTACTGTAGCTGTATCCGTTATCTCACTGTAGCTGTATCCGTTAACCTACTGTAGCTGTATCTGCTATCTTACTTTAGCTGTATCTGTTATCTTACCGTAGCTGTTATATGTTATCTTACTGTAGCTGTATCCGTTATCTCACTGTAGCTGTATCCGTTAACCTACTGTAGCTGTATCTGCTATCTTACTGTAGCTGTATCTGTTATCTTACTTTAGCTGTATCCGTTATCTTACCATAGCTGTTATCTGTTATCTTACTTTAGCTGTATCTGTTATCTTACCATAGCTGTTATCTGTTATCTTACTTTAGCTGTATATATGCATCAACTTTCATATCTGTAAGGTCACTTAATGCATATTGAAATAACTGCTATTCAACCTGCCTTTCTTGACCCGCTGTATCCCAGATTTGAAGTTTAATCTTCTGTCCAGACACCTCGATAATTCTGGTGCCAAATTCCACGCCAATAGTGTGCGGACAGTCGGCTAGGAATTTCTTTTCAGTGAATTGGTGCAACAGGCAGCTCTTTCCAACACCCATGTCGCCAATAATAATGTACTTGAATATGTATGAATAGTTGTAGGCTCCGCTAGTCATAGCTAATTGCTTGTAGTGCATCAATTGGGCAGTCATGGTCACACAAACATAGGTAATAATCTTATTTTAACTTTGAAGCTATAAAATTTTGTCAATGATTTTCAAGCTTTAAATTTAAATACAATAAAGACAGTGGTTGCCAAAATGATGAATATATAGTTCTATAGTCAAATTTTGAACATTTACCCTGAGAAAGATTTTTACATTATTTAAGCCACTAATAACCATATAAGAAGTTATAAAAGTCAATGAAAGACATGGAAAATATCTTGTAAAACGTATCTAAAACACAAGTGAAAAAAACCTTAAAATTACCATAGTTGGGATCATGGTATTTATGCTAGAAAATTCTGCCATATATATTTTCTATGGTTATTATGGCTTTTTTAAGCTAAATAAATAAACAATAAGCTAAAAGGGTAAGCATACTTGGTATATTTATTGTAGGAATTTAAACAGACAAAATGAAAACTTTACGATAGAACCTAAATTTAAATTTTGGCTTGTTGTACAATAGTACGACAGGGATTGAAAAATGGTACTACTGGTATACAATAGGGTACAATAGGAATAAATGTGAGCATAATATAAGTGCAATAAAAGTGAGAAAATGCACCACTGACCCCGCTAGTAAGTCAGGAATAGTCCAGTAATTATTCTAAAAAGTGCAGTAAAGCAACAATTATGTTGTAATTTAGTGACTACATACAATGTATATCATTTAAAAAACATACATGCGCAACAGTCGGCCGAGTCGGCCGATCCGGCCGACCGATTTGGCGGCCAACCAAGGAAGTCGCAAAAATGCCCACCCAAAAAACACCAAGTAGTAGTACTAAGTAGCTGACGAGGCATTTTGGCTTTATAAGACAGTCATAGTTACTCCTGCCGTTTACCCAAAGTTGCGTGAATTGCATTTTTACATGTAAGTCGCATTTTTGGCCAACAACTAGGTCGCATTTTTGTTAAAACTAAGTCGCACGGCCGACCAAATTTTGGAGGTCGCGCATGTATGTTTAAAAAAGCAAATCAAATATCAAAGTTTTCTAATGCATGAATTTTGATTTTGATTTTTTTGTTGGCAATAGTGCCATGGTAAATGAGTTTTTAAACTTGGAAATGACTTACAAACTACAGTTAATGAAAAATGCTTCGCGACATATGACTTATATATGTCTAAAAATGGTACAATGGCAGTTGTACAAGTGCAGACCAACTGTACAATAGTGTATAATACAATATCCTACAAAAAGAGTGATATACGATATGTGCAACAGGTGATTCTTGTGTATTACAGAAATTTTTGTTTTATACCCATCTTTCTGTAATATAGAGAGGGGGAATAGCAGAAGCATTTTTACCAAAGTTATTTTTTCTAAAGCAAAAAGTATTCTAATAAGCATATTTTACCATTGAGACCAAAAATGGCTGGATATCCACCTAGGCCAACAATTGAGCCATAACTATTTACTTACTAAACTACAAACTCCTTTTCTAGTTTATAGTTATATTTATTGTTATAAAACCAACAAATATTTAATATGTTATAATAGTTCTTTGCACTCCTAGGAATAAGAAAAAAAATTTAATTATTAGTTTAGCTAAATTCAATAGAAAAATAATTCCACAAACAAAATTGTACTAGTGCCTTTTATTTTAATAGTCTAAATTATAACAGTAATAATAGGTGCCACAAATAATTATAATAGTAGCAATAGTCTAATTTAGTAATAGACTATTTTAGCAATATTATAGTATTTTAGCTAAACTATTAAACTAAACTAAAACTAATTAAACTAAACTATTAAACTATTAATTAAACTATTTTAGCTTTTTTGATAACATTCATAAAAAGTTATATTTCAAACAATTTATAATATTAATGTTATGTCATAGTGAGTAGGAAAAGATTGGTTAGACTTGTTATATAAAGTGCATATATTAATAATATATTTGAATTTGGCTTATACCCATACAAAAAGGCATACCCATATACATGCTTGGGCGCAACCTAGGGATTCACCCGGCCGTTTCTATTGGCAACACACACATGTAAGTCGCTATTGGACGGAATAGTAGTCACGTGACTGCTCTCAGCCAATAGCGACTTACATGTGTGTGTTGCCAATAGAAACGGCCGAGTGATTCCCAAGGTTGCGCATGTATGCCCATATAAATCATTATGCCATTTTCAATTTTGATGTGCCATTGGCCTAAAATGTTGGTGTTTTTTTTTAAGATTCAGATGGTCAAGTGATAATAGGTAATATTTGAACAAATTTAAAAGCTTAACTGAAGTTTGGGATTGGGGATTCAGCATTGGCAATTTAGCAATGGCATAATGCAAAAAATGTCATACCTATGACACAAAAACCTAGGTTTGATTGCACAAAGATGTGTTTGCTAAATGGAAGTATAGGGATATAAAAGATTTGTTAAATTTGTGGTAAGTCTGTGAAGCCTTAGTGCATTGGTTGGATTTTGATTGGTCAAACAATTGAGTTTGCCTTTAGTGAAATAAAGGACCAGCTCATTTCAAGCAAGGTATTGATGCACTATAACCCATTGAAAAAGCTGAAGTTAGTGTGATGCTTCACTCTACGGTCTTGGAACTGTGATCTCGCATGAAATGCTGACTAGGGATAAACCAATTACATATATATTAAGAACTCTGTCATCAGCTGAAAAGATTAAAGAGATTTCATAAGTATTTGTTTGGTCAATCATTCATGCTTGTAATTGATCACAATCCTCTCATAGCAATATTTGATCCACAAAGACCAATTCCACCTATAGCAGCCAGCCAATTGCAAATATGGGCCATGCTCTTTGATGCACATTTTACAACATAAAGTTCAGAAAAACTGACCATCATTACAATGCTAGTGGGCTATCAAGGCTCCCAGAAAAGTGTGAAAACAATAACAAAACAACCTTGAGCTTGGTTCAGCAAGTCTTAATTAGTAGACTTCTAGTACAAGCTAACATCATCGCAAAAGAAACCTTGAAGGACCCTGTTCTCAAGATAGTACTGATTCTATCCAGGCAAGGATGGCTAGATTTCCACCACTGAAATTGAAGCTAATATGAAGTATTGGTAGACTTTTTCATTGGAGAGAAAGAGAGTTCTAACTTAGAATTTACAAAGAGGAAAAGACAGATAGGCTCTGGGAACTATTTTGAAATGTACAGCCCCATTGAATTATTCTGTTTGAGTTGGTAAATTACTTTGGAAATGTCACGTAGATCAGCTTCTAAAGATAGGACAACGACTAAAAGACTATCAAGCCAAAGCTGATATGGAATGATTCTAAAATGAATGATTCTGTTGAAACAGAACAAGATGCTTTATAGCTTAAAGAAAAGGCTGATAGAAATTTTGATCAACTACCAGAGAAGTTTGAAACGGACTAGCAACTAGGACCTAGTTACAATCTCTGGAATAGAGCATTGTTAAAAATTTCAACACATTACAATTCAAGAAAAGGAGAGGTGTGATGTCTATGGTATTGAATATTTTAGTTTGACTCTTGTTGTTCACTAACTCAGAATCATTGAGATGCTCTGCCCAGTGGCATGTCGTTTTCTGCTGGTCAGAGGCTTGACTGGAGTGCTAGTGCTTGGATCAGCAATTGATCCTGGTCCAGTAGGCTCTGCATCTGACACAACTATGCCATGATCATGTTGAGCAGGAGGTTCAAATGGACTGTCAAGAAAGTCCTGTAGTACTTGTGCAGATCCAGGTCTAGAGGCTGACTTTGATAATGTTTGTGCCTTCTGCTTCAGCCTTACCAAGTACTTGTATAAGGGCCAAGTTGCTTCTGTCTGCTTAGGAGCAATGGTAGCCTCAATGACTCCAACTTCCAGCTGCTGCTGGTTGAGGGCAGCCTGAACAGCCATGCGGCCACCACTCCTAAACAGATCAAGAGCAGCCCCAATTGTCATGGAAGCTGGTAGGTCAGACATGTTGCCAAGTGCTAGGCTGGAAAGTAAACTTAAGGGTAAAGCCAAGGTATATCAAACAAGACTATGTAAGCTTTTAAAAGCATTATCATTAAGACATTACAGTTGTATGTCAGTTGAATTAATTCTGAATGCTGAAAAGTTGTTATATCTTATCATTTATATATAAATGCAATATTACTGCAATATTAGGTAGTGGCTATGTCATATGCATTCATGGATTATATGTATTCTTATATCAAAAAGTGTGCCCAATGAAAAGTCTTTTTTAGCTATAAAAATTTGAAAAAAAATGGGAAAAAATAAGACCTCTGGCAACAAAATCCATCAAGAAATAAAAAAATTATAGCAAATTGATTTTCAAAAGTTACATAATCTTGGAAAAATGATCACAGTGCCCTATGGAAAAAATACATTACGAGCTAGTACAAAAAATGTAGCACAAAATGTACCATAACTTTTTTAATACCCAACCAATTTTTATAAATGAAATTTCACCATGCTCATAAAGCATGGATCTATATGATGAAGTACAAAAAATGGCCTAATTTTTAGTTTTAAAAACCTCACTGAAGTCCCTACTCAGATATATGAATCATAGCCTTTTTATTTTTTACATTATGATTTGGTATAATATATATAATCCTAGGCCTAATTAAAATTAAAGGCAAAAAAGTAACTAGTGAATTTTATAAAACTTAGTCTACACAGCGCCAGCGGCAGCACCAGCAGCTGTGTCATTAATATTAACTTAGTTCACACTTAAATTCATGTAGGGTGCCTGTGTACCTAATATAGAACCCATTCGACACTGGAGACGCCAGCGGTCTCTTTATTGCCAAAATTAAAAGCAACGGTACCATGTGTGCTTACACGGCGGACGTGCCTACCTTGCTTACTTGCTACCTATAACTATCTCCAACATTATAGACACGGCCGCCGTTTACTAACTAACTATCTACTATCTAAATGCAACAAGTTAGTAGTTACACCTGCCCATTGCAAATTCCTGGCAGGCAACAGTAAGTCTGTACTGTAAGACTTCCATGTGATTGATGCATGAGACGGATGGATAGATAGACAGAACGAACGAACGAGTTCAGTCGAATTTCAGGCGATAATTCGCCAGACGTTAGCATTAAAAAAAAATTTTTTTAACATGGAATAACAAAATATGTCAATAGCAAAATCTATACTGCTTCGTTTTGTAAAGAAAATAATTTTTTTAGCAAAAATATTTTATTTACCTGAAAAAGCAATATAAAGTTTAATTTAAAATGTTATTTACCTAGACGCTGTGTGAGATTTAGTATTCAATTTACCACCGAATTTTTAATAAAGTTTTCTGAATATACAAAATTTTGTAGCATTAGTATTTGGTCTGTAGTCTGCAAATTGCTTTCTTCTTGAGAATTCTAGCCAGAAATAATGCCTAAGAAAGGCAAGAAAGGCAAGGGAGGAGGAAAGGGTAAAGGAAAGAAAGGGTAAGGAAGGAGCGAAATAATTTGAATTTCTACTATTTTCTCAATGTCATGCAGAATCATACACCTAAAGGCAGGGGCATAGTAAAAGGTTGTTAGTGTATTAGGTAATATACCTAAATTCTAGCGAAAACAATTGACTATAATATCACTCTAATAATATTGAAGTGTGTTTTCCAATTTCCAGTTGGTCCCCAGGCTCCCTCACAACCGGATATCCACTAAAACTTTTCTAGCTATGCCCCTGCCTAGAAAGGCATTCAAACAAGCAAAAGTACTCCTTTTAATGGCTTTTTCTGTATTAGCAAGCGCTTAATTCTTATTCCCCACAAGTTTTTGTCGACAATAGCTAAAGATAGGTTTCAATAGCAAGTCAAGTGAAATATAAGAAGTTGGAATTTTCTAGAATTCCCTTTGCGGCTTTCTTCATATCGCTTTACAAATTTAGAGATTTTTTCACAATGACAAGAAGTCAAAAAGTTATCGTGCTCGATCATTCACTTTTACAGTTATTTTTCTTATCAATGCTTCCCTCGCCTTCTGTACCGGCAGCAAATCCGGGTTCTGATTGTAGCCCCGACCTTCATTATTTATTTATCGAATGCATTACAACACAAGTAGTTGAAAAAACGGAGCCATTAAGAAGCAATAAACATTTCTATCAATATTTAAAAAATATTATTTCCTATCTTATGTATAAAATAAAATGCCTTTTCATTTTGAATACTTCATTTAAAAGAAATTACTTCTGTCATTTCTGTTAATTGGTAGCAACAATATTTATGCACTAAAACTGTATTACAAAAATAAGTTATTATTCAATCCAATCTATTCAAAACGCATATGAATTCATCCTTCATAGTGAAAAGGGTAGCAAGAAGGCCGACAAGAAGGCCATGAAGGAGGAGAGCTCTCTGAAACTTGCCGAACGCAGCGTCCTGGTGTGGGAGACTCGAGCTCAAGCAGCGGAGAAGCAGAGGACGGAGTTTCGAGAATCCGCTGTCGCCCTGGCCGATCAGAACTCGCAGTTAAAGGATCTCATGCACAAAACCGAGAAGGACACAATAGAGGTCATCACTTACCTGAAGAAACAAGACCAAGAAAAAGAGGATCAGGTGCGTCATTTTTGTAGTTTAAAATCAGAATTGAAACTTATAGATAGCAAGCTGCTGGAGTCTGTCAGTTTGCACAAAAAATCTGTTAAATTGGCAAGTAGAAAGAAAAACGCAGTAAAATAGTAAATATAATAAATAATTTCTACAACTTTTGAACCTCTCCAGATTTACAAGCTTAACGAAAGCATCAAAGAGATGAAGCGGCTTCATCGGGATGAAAAGGCTGCTATTGTGAGTTGATTAGGAAATTCACAGCTCCTTACCCATGAATCCTGATTACTGACAGAATTGTTGAATTGAACCTTTGACATTGAACTATTTCAGATTGCCGACTTGGGCCAGCAGATACAAAAGCTGGAGGCCACAATCCAGCAGAAGAGTCAGGATGTGCAGCTGCTGCAAAATGAACTGAAGATGGTGAAAGAGTTTCGAAAAAATCGTCAGCAAATGCAAAAAGAACTCGATGAGGTGAGCTTTGATTAAATCTGAGGAACTGAGTAGATTTTATTATTCAAAAAAATTTTTGGGTGGTCAGATGCCTAAGGGATCAAGGTGCTCACAAGAACACTTCCTTGTCCTTGGGTGCTCAGAGAGCCGATGGACCAGGGTGCTCAGATCTCCAAGGACTCAGGGTAGTCAGAAAAGCCAAGTTACTTAAATAACACATTCATGAATAGTCACTTAAGCCTCCTAAGGGATCAGGGTGCTCAGAAGCCTAAAGGATCAGGGTGCTCAGAAGCCTAAAGGATCAGGGTGCTCAGTTGCCTAAAGGATCAGGGTGCTCAGTTGCCTAAAGGATCAGGGTGCTCAGTTGCCTAAAGGATCAGGGTGCTCAGTTGCCTAAAGGATCAGGCTCAGATACCTAAGGGATCAGGGTGGTCAGAAAGTTAAGGGATCAGGGTGCTCAGATGCCTAAGGGATCAGGGTGCTCAGATACCTAAGGTATCAGGTGCTCAGATGCCTAAGGGATCAGGGTGCTCAGATACCTAAGGTATCAGGGTGCTCAGATGCCTAAGGGATCAGGGTGCTCAGATGCCTAAGGGATCAGGGTGCTCAGATACCTAAGGGATCAGGGTGCTCAGATACCTAAGGTATCAGGGTGCTCAGATGCCTAAGGGATCAGGGTGCTCAGATGCCTAAGGGATCAGGGTGCTCAGAGAGCCAATGGACCTGGGGGCTCAGAACGCAAAGGGATCACAGAGTGCTCAGATAAGGCCAAGTTACTCAAATAACACATCCATGAATAGCCACTTAAGCCACGGATCTCGTCCCGCAGATCAAGGACTCACTATTCTATGCCGGCCGCGAGCACAAGGAGACGCTGGCCAAGATGGAGCAGAAATTCTTCGAGGAGAAGATGCGACTGCAGCAGGAGGCCAATCAGAAAATTGCGGAACTGGCCGAGCGGGCTCACGCCGAGGCGATCACGTGAGGAATATTTCTAGGGCTTTTCGAGTCTCTCAATGGGGTTTATAAGGTCTCACAACGGAATACCTTAAGCCGCAATACCCTCAGATCCTTCCTTCAGTGTGCCTCTGGACACTACCCTCGGGTTCTCTGGACACTACCCTCGGGTCCTCTGGACACTACCCTCGGGTCCTTCAGTGTGCCTCTGGACACTACCCTCGGGTCCTTCAGTGTGCCTCTGGACACTACCCTCGGGTTTTTCAGTGTGCCGCTGGACACTACCCTCGGGTCTTTCAGTGTGCCTCTGGACACTACCCTCGGGTCTTTCAGTGTGCCGCTGGACACTACCCTCGGGTCCTCTGGACATTACCCTCGGGTCCTTCAGTGTGCCTCTGGACACTACCCTCGGGTCTTTCAGTGTGCCGCTGGACACTACCCTCGGTCCTCTGGACACTACCCTCGGGTCCTTCAGTGTGCCTCTGGACACTACCCTCGGGTCTTTCAGTGTGCCTCTGGACACTACCCTCGGGTCTTTCAGTGTGCCGCTGGACACTACCATCGGGTCCTCTGGATACTACCCTCGGGTCCTTCAGTGTGCCTCTGGACACTACCCTCGGGTCTTTCAGTGTGCCGCTGGACACTACCCTCGGGTCCTCTGGACACTACCCTCGGGTCCTCTGGACACTACCCTCGGGTCCTCTGGACACTATTCTCGGGTCCTCTGGACACTACCCTCGGGTCCTCTGGACACTACCCTCGGGTCCTCTGGACACTATTCTCGGGTCCTCTGGACACTACCCTCGGGTCCTCTGGACACTACCCTCGGGTCCTTCAGTGTGCCGCTGGGCACTACCCTCGGGTCCTTCAGTGTGCCCTCCAACACTGCCACCTCGGGTCCTTCAGTGTGTCCTCCAACACAGCCACCTCGGGTCCTTCAGTGTGCCTTAATCAAACACAGCCACCTCGGGTCCTTCAGTGTGCCTTAATCAAACACAGCCACTTTCGGGTCCTCCAGTCGCCCACCCTCGGGTCCTCCAGTGTGCCTCCACCCAGATGTTCACTACTCAAACATGAACCTGTAATATAAAAAACGGCAGCAATCTGGACGAGACCACCCGATCAGTGTACAAAGAGAACGTTCGCTTAACCGAGGCCCTCAACTATCACATGCGTGAGGGCGACATCTTGAAAAAGAAGAACACCCGCCTAAAGGAAGCCAAAGCCACGCTAGCGGATGAATTAGAAACGGCGAAACGGCTTTCCGAGGAAAAAATTGTCGAAGCCCAGCGACTTCGACGTCAGCAGCGCGAGGCCGAGGAGAAGATCAGCCTGCTGGAGCAATCGCTCAATCATCTGGTGCGAGAGTTCGACACGGACCGGGCCGAGACCGAGGCCAGGCATCGGGCTGAGTTGGCCAATTCGGTGTCCGAGATTGACAAGCTGAAGCGGCTGATGGAGCTGCGCAACAAAGAGACATCACGACTGCGCAAGTTGGCTAAGAATATTCTAGATCAGCGCAGCGATATGGAGAGATTCTTCCTGGAGGCGCTGGATAATGTTCGCGAGGAAATTGCCGCAAATCAGTGAGTCTGAGCCTTGCCAGTAATTTATTTATTTAGTTAGTTAGTTAGTTAGTTAGTTAGTTAGTTAGTTAGTTAGTTAGTTAGTTAGTTAGTTAGTTAGTTAGTTAGTTAGTTAGTTAGTTAGTTAGTTAGTTAGTTAGTTAGTTAGTTAGTTAGTTAGTTAGTTAGTTAGTTAGTTAGTTAGTTAGTTAGTTAGTTAGTTAGTTAGTTAGTTAGTTAGTTAGTTAGTTAGTTAGTTAGTTAGTTAGTTAGTTAGTTAGTTAGTTAGTTAGTTAGTTAGTTAGTTAGTTAGTTAGTTAGTTAGTTAGTTAGTTAGTTAGTTAGTTAGTTAGTTAGTTAGTTAGTTAGTTAGTTAGTTAGTTAGTTAGTTAGTTAGTTAGTTAGTTAGTTAGTTAGTTAGTTAGTTAGTTAGTTAGTTAGTTAGTTAGTTAGTTAGTTAGTTAGTTAGTTAGTTAGTTAGTTAGTTAGTTAGTTAGTTAGTTAGTTAGTTAGTTAGTTAGTTAGTTAGTTAGTTAGTTAGTTAGTTAGTTAGTTAGTTAGTTAGTTAGTTAGTTAGTTAGTTAGTTAGTTAGTTAGTTAGTTAGTTAGTTAGTTAGTTAGTTAGTTAGTTAGTTAGTTAGTTAGTTAGTTAGTTAGTTAGTTAGTTAGTTAGTTAGTTAGTTAGTTAGTTAGTTAGTTAGTTAGTTAGTTAGTTAGTTAGTTAGTTAGTTAGTTAGTTAGTTAGTTAGTTAGTTAGTTAGTTAGTTAGTTAGTTAGTTAGTTAGTTAGTTAGTTAGTTAGTTAGTTAAATCACATAAATGTCGAAATTTCATGTCTTTGTTTTTCTACTATCAGTAGGCTATTTTGATTCTTACTTCCAAAAAACGTAAAATGCTTTTTTGGCCATGGTTGCTACAAAAATAACCACCCCCTCAAGCGCTTCGCTCTGGTTGGGCAATGATTAATCGGTACAGGACATCCGCAGATCAACCCCAGCCTCTCCCTCCCGGCCGAATTGGGCACGCTTTGTTTGTCCTCCGGCAGTTTATTTACTTTACTCGCGTCTTCTCACTGTAGGCTACTTTGAGGTGTAGATAGAGTCTGCATGTGGTACCTTGTAATGGGCTTGTATAGAGGATGTAGTTTGCTATCAACTTTGTGGATGCCGGATATTATCTGTGGGTGTTTGCGTTTGCTCAATGCTGAAATCTATTCGCCTGATAAGTTGGAGCTTTGTCCATTCGTCTTTATTTAAATCGAAATCTAGAAATCTGCGCTTGTTTCTCCGCTCCATCTTCGAGCCATAAATTAAAAAAACAAATTTACCACCGACTTAAACCTATATTAATGCATGTTGAGAGATATGACATGCTGAACGGCTTGGCTTAACTGAGTGAAGTTAATCGCAGACATTGAGATTTCCAACTCCAAGACAAATCAGCGATAAAATATGGCAAATTATAAATTGCATTTTTACAGATTTGTTGTGCAAATACAATTTATAACTCGTAACTGGATTATGGGGGTTCGAGAAAAGCTCATTAAATCTGTAGCTTAAAAGTTTGTCAAGTCTAAGAATATGAGTAATTGGTCTGTTGGCAGCAGCCATTTTTTCTATTTGTTGCTATAGTATAGTGTCTTATTTGTCTGTCGACCTGTGAGTTGGTTGCTTGTGTCTGTGAGACTAAAGAAATTAAATAAAAAATGTCCGTGTGCCTAGCTAGCTATGTCTATACTGCTGTTTACTAAATAATGCAAGTTTCATTTTTTGTCAAAAAGAATAGCAGGGGCGCTCTACGTGAGGCTCGAATACAAGCACAGCATTAAAGGGGGGGTTAAAATGTACTTTTTAGACTATCCGCCAAGATCAGAGTAGAAGCGTATGGGTATGGGTTGAACAAACTTTCTGTGCGGCGACAGGGCAAGACATTTTTATCGATTTTCAGCGCGCGCTGAACCCCCGCGCTGAAAAACCGTCCCCCCACTGTTCACCCACCCACCCCTCTAACCGCAGGGAGAACTACAAGCGAGAGGCTCAACAAATGTACAATAGAAGAATGCTGGAGGCGCACGCTGGCAAGGCCGACTATCCACCAGTGCGTACATTCCAGAAGAGCGACCATTCAACTAACAATGTGTACACCGATCTGTCCGCTGCTGAGAAATTGTAAGTAATTAAATTTTTTATATCCTGACCCAGGGTAGGGTTGTTTTGTTTAGACCCTGTAAACTGTAAACTACTGTATCTTATTACGGTATGCAGTGCAGTGTTTTCTGCACTATGTAGCTGATAGCCAGCGTGTATTAGCTATGCCTATTAGCTTAACAAGGACCTGCCTGAAAGCTAGGGCATAGTCATCGGTCATTGGGTAATCTTTTCTCACTATCTTTTGCAATCAAACAGAATTGTTAAAATTGTTCGTCCTACACAATTTTTAGCAACGACTGACAGAACGAAAAATTGATTTAATCGCTCGTCCTGCGATTACTTTAAATGGACACCTTGAAAGGTTAATAGGATGATTTTATAAAGTTATTTATCAGCTAAAGTCACCTGCGCACGGTCACGGACGCGCGCTTGCGAGCTCACTTATAAAAAATTAATTTGAGGGTTGCATTTTCATTTGATGGTTTTCTGATCTTGTTGTAGTAGATCATTCATATTATCTCTGTGCGAAATACAATTACGGACTCAATACAGAAGTTTTTAGTCCTCAGTAGGATCGGAAGTTTAGGAAAACTGATTCAGGCATCAAATTACATAATAATTGTCAAAATTTAACAAAGTTCATTATTTTTTCACATTACAAATCACTCGGCAGTTACTTATTCATAACAAACATCACACTTTTTAACGATCAAAAGGTATTAAAATCTCTTAATCTGTATTCACTGTATCTTGCTAACAATAATTACATATTTTGTTTGTCACCAGTCAACAAGACTTATCTGGAACGCGGTACATACGAAATTTAAATTTGTTTAAACTTTTCAACCATAAAAGACGTCGACAAGAAGAAGAAGCGGAGAGGCTGCGAGAGTTATGGTAAATTTTTAGATTTCGTTTCCCTACTGTTAGCTACTGTTTCACAATATTTTTTGTAAATCTTAGCTCCATGACCTGCAGATTTTGCCTTACCTGTGCTGATACTTGTTTGAAACCCATTACTAATATCGCATCCAACAACAGTTAGTCATTTCGGCACTAACATAACGTCCGTTCACGGCCGGGAATTTTAAACAAGGAATTATTGCTAAAAATAGCATTTTGCTTTACTTCCAATTTCCTTTTGGTTTAGCACCATTCGTCTGCTTGATGTCTGTCTGTTTACTGTAGAATTCAGACCTGCAGACTAATCTGGCTTGACAAATTTGCCAATCTAAAATCAAGTTGGCTTCAGAAATCGGCAATTTTAGCAATTTGAGGCCTAAATTTGGACTCCTGGGGCATCATGCGAGCAACGCTTTGATGTTAAGTGTTGGATAAAGTAAATTTAGCATAAATTTAGTAATAACTCAGTCCATTTTACCAATCGTAGGCAGTTATTATAATCCAGGTGTAAATTGATTTCCTTTGAACGGTTATTTTCAGAACCAACCGTTTCCACTTGCCTGTCTAGTTTTATGTTCTGAGGGCGTGTAAATCATTTTTTACAGTCAGGATTGGTTTGAAAACCTGTAAACACTTTCTCGGACGGTTGCATGGTATATATTTTTTGCGCTTGAAACTATAGGGTGGACACTGTACACTTTCTGAGAGTCTGAGACATTGAACAGGGGTCGGCAAACTCCGACCCGCGGGCCACATGCGGCCCTCCAAGCCTCTCTATCTGGCCCTCGGGTCCTTTGAAACTTCAAAATAGCAATCCGGCCCGGCCCGGCCCGGCCCGGATCATGGTTTGTCTCTTCTTAGCTCTCTTGTCTCTTCCCCTTTCTTCTCTACCCTCTCTCCCCCTTTTCTCTCTTCTTCTCTTCCCTCTCTCTCGGTATTCTTCTATCTTTTCTCTCATCCCATATCTCGGCTCTTCTTCTCTACTCTCATCTCTCAGCTTCTATTCCCCCTCCTTTCCAATCTCATCTGGCCCGCAGCCATGAGCTGAATTCTCTATCTGGCCCTTGAGGTAAAAAAATTTACCGATCCATGCATTAGTAGATCCTTTAGGATTGGACACCCTTAGATCATTCAGGACTGGACACCCTTAGATCATTCAGGACTGGACACCCTTAGATCATTCAGGACTGGACACCCTTAGATCATTCAGGACTGGACACCCTTAGATCATTCAGGACTGGACACCCTTAGATCATTCAGGACTGGACACCCTTAGATCATTCAGGACTGGACACCCTTAGATCATTCAGGACTGGACACCCTTAGATCATTCAGGACTGGACACCCTTAGATCATTCAGGACTGGACACCCTTAGATCATTCAGGACTGGACACCCTTAGATCATTCAGGACTGGACACCCTTAGATCATTCAGGACTGGACACCCTTAGATCATTCAGGACTGGACACCCTTAGATCATTCAGGACTGGACACCCTTAGATCATTCAGGACTGGACACCCTTAGATCATTCAGGACTGGACACCCTTAGATCATTCAGGACTGGACACCCTTAGATCATTCAGGACTGGACACCCTTAGATCATTCAGGACTGGACACCCTTAGATCATTTAGGACTGGACACCCTTAGATCATTCAGGACTGGACACCCTTAGATCATTCAGGACTGGACACCCTTAGATCATTCAGGACTGGACACCCTTAGATCATTCAGGACTGGACACCCTTAGATCATTCAGGACTGGACACCCTTAGATCATTCAGGACTGGACACCCTTAGATCATTCAGGACTGGACACCCTTAGATCATTCAGGACTGGACACCCTTAGATCATTCAGGACTGGACACCCTTAGATCATTCAGGACTGGACACCCTTAGATCATTCAGGACTGGACACCCTTAGATCATTCAGGACTGGACACCCTTAGATCATTCAGGACTGGACACACTTAGATCATTCAGGACTGGACACCCTTAGATCATTCAGGACTGGACACCCTTAGATCATTCAGGACTGGACACCCTTAGATCATTCAGGACTGGACACCCTTAGATCATTCAGGACTGGACACCCTTAGATCATTCAGGACTGGACACCCTTAGATCATTCAGGACTGGACACCCTTAGATCATTCAGGACTGGACACCCTTAGATCATTTAGGACTGGACACCCTTAGATCATTCAGGACTGGACACCCTTAGATCATTCAGGACTGGACACCCTTAGATCATTCAGGACTGGACACCCTTAGATCATTCAGGACTGGACACCCTTAGATCATTCAGGACTGGACACCCTTAGATCATTCAGGACTGGACACCCTTAGATTCTTCAGGACTGGACACCCTTGATTCTTCAGGACTGGACACCCTTAGATCCTTCAGGACTGGACACCCTTAGATCTTTCAGGACTGGACACCCTTAGATCCTTCAGGACTGGACACCCTTAGATCCTTCAGGACTGGACACCCTTAGATCCTTCAGGACTGGACACCCTTAGATCATTCAGGACTGGACACCCTTAGATCATTCAGGACTGGACACCCTTAGATCATTCAGGACTGGACACCCTTAGATCATTCAGGACTGGACACCCTTAGATCATTCAGGACTGGACACCCTTAGATCATTCAGGACTGGACACCCTTAGATCATTCAGGACTGGACACCCTTAGATCATTCAGGACTGGACACCCTTAGATCATTCAGGACTGGACACCCTTAGATCATTCAGGACTGGACACCCTTAGATCATTCAGGACTGGACACCCTTAGATCATTCAGGACTGGACACCCTTAGATCATTCAGGACTGGACACCCTTAGATCATTCAGGACTGGACACCCTTAGATCATTCAGGACTGGACACCCTTAGATCATTCAGGACTGGACACCCTTAGATCATTCAGGACTGGACACCCTTAGATCTTTCAGGACTGGACACCCTTAGATCCTTCAGGACTGGACACCCTTAGATCCTTCAGGACTGGACACCCTTAGATCCTTCAGGACTGGACACCCTTAGATCATTCAGGACTGGACACCCTTAGATCATTCAGGACTGGACACCCTTAGATCATTCAGGACTGGACACCCTTAGATCATTCAGGACTGGACACCCTTAGATCATTCAGGACTGGACACCCTTAGATCATTCAGGACTGGACACCCTTAGATCATTCAGGACTGGACACCCTTAGATCTTTCAGGACTGGACACCCTTAGATCATTCAGGACTGGACACCCTTAGATCATTCAGGACTGGACACCCTTAGATCCTTCAGGACTGGACACCCTTAGATCCTTCAGGACTGGACACCCTTGATTCTTCAGGACTGGACACCCTTAGATCCTTCAGGACTGGACACCCTTGATTCTTCAGGACTGGACACCCTTGATTCTTCAGGACTGGACACCCTTGATTCTTCAGGACTGGACACCCTTGATTCTTCAGGACTGGACACCCTTAGATCCTTCAGGACTGGACACCCTTAGATCCTTCAGGACTGGACACCCTTAGGTCTTTCAGGACTGGAGGCCCTTAGATCTTTCAGGACTGGAGGCCCTTGATTCTTCAGGACTGGACACCCTTGATCCTTCAGGACTGGACACCCTTAGATCCTTCTCGACTGGAGATCCTTTCAAGAGTGACTGCCGCTCCCCTATAGACCCTTCAAGAGTGGATTACGCTACCCAAAATTCTTAGTGAACACCAGATTCCTTCCTGTTTTCTTGTGCAAACCGTTGAGAAGCAGAAATGCCAGAGTCGTACACGGCATCAGATCCACAAATTTAATGAACTAATGAACAAAAAACATCCCCACAGCTTCCAGACCGGAGGCAGAATCGACATCTCCGAGCTCACGTGGGAGCAGAAGGAGAAGGTTATCAGATTCCTATTCGCTAGAATGAACGGAACGCGAGCTCCGCCGAGACAGCAGCAACCGCAGCAACCGCAGCCTCAGTCGCAGCAGCAGCCGCCGCCAGCCGTGCCGCCAGACCGTCGACTGGCCCCGCTGCCGGCGATTCAGCCGAGGTCAGGCGACAGCGCCGAGGAGCTGACGCTGGAACCGTTGGACGAGGATGACCCGGACAAAACCATCGTGGACACGAGGGCGTTCCTCACGCAGCAGGAGGACGAGAGCTCGTCGACTGCGGCGGCTGCGGCCGCCAGCGCCTGAGCGCCTTCCCAGCTGCAGACAGGACGTGCATGTAGAATGTTTTTAGAGGCCCGTTTCCTGGAAAATGGAACTTAAAAAATTGACACGATTTTTAAGTTTTATATAATAAGGATTAATTGTGTTCACGATTTCTTACAACTTATCTTTTCCAAACATTCGTCCCTAAAACAAGAAGGATCCATATAGTTTGGATGTCTTTTTTCTACCTATTTTTGTTTTAAAACTTAACGCAACAGTCCCCTAAAAAGCTTCTGCGCTGCTGGAGACCAGATTTTGTTTCGCTTTTTTGGTGGGTGACATTTGGTATTATTTTGAGAATCCTGATTTTCACGACAGCCAAAAAAGTGTAGATAAGAATGCCCTTACAAGCATAGGCAATGTGGTTGAGTTGGTCCTTAGCCAAATGCGATGACTTACGTCAAGGGCAGGGTTATCTTCAGTGAGGGAATTCCCCGCTACCGAAGCAGCCAATCAGCTTTTGACGGCCTTGAAGGGAACTCTCTTTTTTTTGGGGGGGGGGGGGGTTGGGGGTTACAGTGTACACGCGTAGATGAAGTATAATCTACAAGGCCTAGGAGTTGTGACGCATCCTTCGCGGGCATGCGTAAGGCTCAGTGATTAACGGGGTCTGACAAATCCATAGTTATATATCTTATATCATTATTATATGAAGTTGTGACGATAAAAGATAAATATTGTATATCAACATCCAAGTAAACTTTGATTTGTTTTACCTGTAAATGCATGTTTGGCTATTAAAAAAACACAATAAATTAAGACTTCTTTCTCATGAAAGCTCAACCGGATGCTCCTCTTATGCTGAGCCTTATCCGAACTTTAAACAGGATGTTCACTAGAGAAATCGAATCTCTGGTCTTTTTTAACTATCTGATAATTTCGCAATTTCTTTATTACTTAATAGAAATGAAAATACACAGTTCGGATAGGGGAGTCGCATTTTCAATTCTGGAATTTATACGGTATAGATTTCTTTCGGATATAAATGCACGCGGTACGAAATGCTTTGGCGACTTCTCCAATGCTGACCCATTCAATTCTGTATTTGAGTCACATTTGCATTTGTGACAATTGCTCGATCAAATTGCTAATCAATGTAAGTTTTTGCTGTGTTTCTTTCGGGATCTTTTAATTAGAAATTGTTTGCCAATTAAAATCCTCCGAATCCTCCCCTTCCCGCTTCTTCCTCAGACTCCGCCCCTTTCTCAGAATCCTCCCCTTCCTCAGAATCCGCCCCTTTCTCAGAATCCGCCCCTTCCTCAGAATCCGCCCCTTTCTTAGAATCCGCCCCTTCTCCAGAATCCGCCCCTTCCTGAGACTCCGCCCCTTCCTCAGACTCCACCCCTTCCTCAGAATCCGCCCCTTCCTCAGAATCCGCCCCTTTCTCAGAATCCGCCCCTTCTCCAGAATCCCCCCTTTCTCAGAATCCGCCCCTTCTCCAGAATCCGCCCCTTCCTGAGACTCCGCCCCTTCCTCAGATCCCACCCCTTCCTCAGACTCCACCCCTTCCTCAGAATCCGCCCCTTCCTCAGAATCCGCCCCTTTCTCAGAATCCGCCCCTTCCTCAGAATCCCCCCTTTCTCAGAATCCGCCCCTTCTCCAGAATCCGCCCCTTCCTGAGACTCCGCCCCTTCCTCAGATCCCACCCCTTCCTCAGACTCCACCCCTTCCTCAGAATCCGCCCCTTCCTCAGAATCCGCCCCTTTCTCAGAATCCACCCCTTCCTCAGAATCCCCCCTTTCTCAGAATCCGCCCCTTCTCCAGAATCCGCCCCTTCCTGAGACTCCGCCCCTTCCTCAGACTCCACCCCCTCCTTAGAATCAACCGTTCCACAGAATCCTCTTCTTACTCAGAATCCGCCCGTGAGGATCCACTCCTATCCAAGAATCCGCCCATTTCTCTGAACCCGCTCCTTTTCAGAATCCGCCCCTTCCTCAGAATCCTCCCCGTTTTCAGAATCCGCCCCTAATTTAAATCCCACCTTAATCAGAATTCACCTCTCTTCCAAATCCGCCCCGCCGTTCACCCGTTGCCACGAATTCAAACACAACAAGCATGAAAGACAAAGAAAGCAAGAGCCAGGAAGATTCTCCCCATACAAACAAACGACCAGCGATAGCACGCGACGACCCGCCAGGAACCAATCAAAGCCTGACCCAAATTAATATTGTTTTTCGCTTTTAACGTCAAACCCAAACAACGTCTCAAATCACCCTCTCTTGGTAAACAAGCATCGAAGGAGGAAATTTTGCGATTTTGGATAAATTGTAATCCGAAACTTTGCTCAAAAGACAACGTACAGC
Source organism: Macrostomum lignano (assembly GCA_002269645.1). Taxonomy (NCBI): domain Eukaryota; kingdom Metazoa; phylum Platyhelminthes; family Macrostomidae; genus Macrostomum; species Macrostomum lignano. Next base: position 29,115 of record NIVC01003015.1, on the reverse strand, counting down.
AGCGAGAAGCAACCGGCCCCTCATCTATCATAATTATCTATTCCTACCTGCATAAAAATCGCCTTTGAAATAGGAACTATCGAATTTTCTGGGTTCTTTTAGGGGAGGAGGGCCGGTGGGGCTAATGCTAAAGGTTGTTGTTGGGGCAAAAAAACATGCGACTGCAAATGAATTGTGTGCGCAATTCTGTGTGAATAAATGCAGACAGACTAGAGCTCTCGCTCTCCGCTGCTAAGGTCCATAAGACTGGAACGCAGATATCAAAAACACGGAATAAGGGCCCGCTAAATACATCTCTTCTTCACTGCTTCGTCCGCGCAGGTAAGGACGAGTGAGAGGCGGCTTAGTCAGTCAATTGAGAATGGAAGTTCGTTGAAATACAGACCTATTTACATCCTTATAATTCTGCATCTACCCGACAACCACCCCAACCCACCCCACCCCTTTGACAAACAGAACTTCGTCGGGGTTTCGCGCAGTTTCTAAAAATAGAACGCAATTTCGAAATTCGCAATGCACACAAGTTCTAATCCTAGCGCGCAAGACGAAATTGAGTCAGTGAGCTAAAAATAGATTGGCCAAACTTCGGGCTCTTGGCCCCCTTGCTAGGGCTGCACCAGCCAACAAGATCTGGAGGAGGATGAGACGGCTGTTCAGGGGGCCCGGCCCATGCCTATTTAAACTGGGAGCGCCAAGAATCGCAGGCAGCCCCGAAAAACATCCTCGTGTGTTTGTAAAAGTTACACATCAGAAATAAATTAGAATAGGAAAATATAACGCAAAATGCCAATCCTGTCATATCCCGCGGGCTCGCAGCCTCTGATCTGCAGTATCCCGCCGCATCAGCCAGCCTCCTGGTACCAGAGGCAGCAGCAGCAGCAGCAGCCGCTTCCGCCAGATCTAGCTGTCTATTACCATCAGGCCGGCTATTGCCAGGGTGCCACCCAGCTCAGCCCGCCTCAACAGCAGCAGCAGCAGTTCGCCAACAGGCCATACGATCTCGGCTACGAGAGCGACACGAAAGAGCAACAGCAGCAGCAGCACCTTCTGCAGCAGCAGCAGAATCCGCCATACCTGTACCCGCATCCGGGTCAGCAGCCGCAGGCGCATCTCCTGCCTCCGGCCGGCGTTGCCGGAGTTGTCGCCGCGCCTCCGCCGTCGACTCCGCTAACAAAGCCGGCAGTGGTCAGTCCGGGCGGTTCGACCTGCGATTCGGCCAGAGCCGAGTCCCCAGCTGATGCTCAACTGGCCGAGGTGGCCAGCGACCTCGAGGGCTTCAGCCTCGCCGCCGGCGGACACCGGCCAGTCGATATGGCGCTGAGCCAAACGTGAGCGCTGACAGAATTTGAAATTGAAATTTTGATCTTTCTTAACCAACGACTTCCTCTGTGGGCCACTGCCTCCTCCAAGGTCCTCCATCTGTGGGCCATTGTGTCCTGGTCCTCCCTCTGTAGGTCTTAACTACCCTGTTAGTCAATTGAAGAGAGATGGTCAAACACATGGGTCAGGCATCTCATTTATCAACGCTGCCATCCCCGCACTCCAGGATGGAGGTCGTGTGGCACCAGAGATTCGACCATTTCTTCAGCCGGTTTCCCCGGGACACCTGGCACCTGACGCCTGTGTTCGACCAGCCTGACCTGCACAACACGGGCATCGCGAAGGCGCACTGGCGCTACTTCAAGGATCAGGCCAAAGTGCGGTTCATCTGCACGGTGAGAATCTGGTAGCTTTGGTCCTTTGGTTGGGTTATGGTTGGGTCACATTACTCGATGGTTGGGTCACATTACTCGATGGTTGGGTCACATTACTCGATGGTTGGGTCACATTACTCGATGGTTGGGTCACATTACTCAATGGTTGGGTCACACTTGCGTCATTACTCGAGATGGTTGGGTCACACTTGCGTCATTACTCGAAATGGTTGGGTCACACTTACTTGCGTCATTACTCGAAATGGTTGGGTCACACTTGCGTCATTACTCGAAATGGTTGGGTCACACTTGCGTCATTACTCGAGATGGTTGGGTCACACTTGCGCCATTACTCGAAATGGTTGGGTCACACTTGTGCCATCACTCGAGATGGTTGGGTCACACTTGCGTCATTACTCGAGATGGTGGGGTCACACTTGCGTCATTACTCGAGATGGTTGGGTCACACTTGCGCCATTACTCGAGATGGTTGGGTCAGACTTGCGCCATTACTCGAGATGGTTGGGTCACGCTTGCGCCATTACTCGAGATGGTTGGGTCACACTTGCACTATTACTCGAGATGGTTGGGTCACACTTGCACTATTACTCGAGATGGTTGGGTCACACTTGCACCATTACTCGAGATGGTTGGGTCAGACTTGCACTATTACTCGAGATGGTTGGGTCACACTTGCACTATTACTCGAGATGGTTGGGTCACGCTTGCACTATTACTCGAGATGGTTGGGTCACACTTGCGTCATTACTCGAGATGGTTGGGTCACACTTGCACTATTACTCGAGATGGTTGGGTCACACTGCGCCATTACCATTTTGCACATACAGAGCTGCCAGAAGGCGTGGACCAGCATGGGCGGCCAGGTGATATTCTGGATCTATCGGGACCCGACTCGCAACGCTGGCTACGTGAGCTTCAAGCTCTACGGCCAGAAGTGCTCCGACTGCTGCCCGGAATACTACGAGCACGCCATCTGGTACCAGGAGGAGGTGGAGAAGGTGGTTGAGAATCTGTTCCAGCACGTCGGCCAGCTGTACTATGGCTACCAGCCGCAGCGCCGTCGAGTTGACAGACGAGCCGGGCAGCCCAGGAAAGAGCACAGCACGGCTACATGCCAGGCCTGCCAAGAGAACGTCTGCCGCATGGGCCAGGTGTTGCGCAAGAAGATGCGTACAGAATTGGCGGCTTGAAGCAGAACGTTTTTTTATCGATTGGTTAACTAAGCTGCTATTCTTAATTGCTAATTAATGGTTAATTAACCTGCTTCAATGATTAGCAATAATTTGAATTGGCGCCAACAAAAGACTTTTGTCGTGCGCGCGCGCGAATTCAAATTTTTGAATCAACTGAGCAAAACTAACCTGCATATCCGTTACAGACTGCAGCGTTTTTGTCGCGACTGAAGGCCAACCTTTCCTTATCATTTTTCGATACATTGCTCTCCCCCAATTCGTGTCTCCGTCTGCCTACTCGTCAGTAGAAATTCATGAATATTGTGCGATTATTTTACGTTGTTTATAAAAAAATACTACTTATCGTTGAGTTCCAACTCTTGCTGTGTTAACCGCCAACTAGTTCGTAAATAGTTTTTTTTCTGTTGCCCGTCTTTACTTTGTTTATCTCTCCTACCAGCTGGTTATGCGATAGTTTAATATTAATAATTATAAATTGTTCTCTGTAATTAATGTTACAATCCATAGCGCGTGACATTCATTCCCTCATTAGAATTTTTGTTCTTTTGTTACACTCACTAATGTGTCTATATCTATATACTTGTGTCTATTTGACTTGCAACATATGAGTATCATTACTATTAATCTGTCGTAATTCAATATTGATTATTAATATTTCCATTACAAAGCATATAGACATGTATATAAGCATGTAGCCATTCATTGACATTGTGCGATCTCTGTAGGAAAATGTTTTACCGCATCTAAAAATAAAATAAATAAATAAAAATATCACACAGTTGCATTAATGCGCTCTTTGTAAAATTCTTAGCTTTAAAATCAATTGGTTCAATTGGCCTCGAAACTCGTTTTTTATACATTCGGGTCTGATTATGAATGAATTAGATTGCAGTAGGGATCTGACTGGATTGCAGTAGGGATCTGACTGGATTGCAGTAGGGATCTGACTGGATTGCAGTAGGGATCTGACTGGATTGCAGTAGGGATCTGACTGGATTGCAGTAGGGATCTGACTGGATTGCAGTAGGGATCTGACTGGATTGCAGTAGGGATCTGACTGGATTGCAGTAGGGATCTGACTGGATTGCAGTAGGGATCTGACTGGATTGCAGTAGGGATCTGACTGGATTGCAGTAGGGATCTGACTGGATTGCAGTAGGGATCTGACTGGATTGCAGTAGGGGAGCTGACTGGATTGCAGTAGGGAGCTGACTGGATTGCAGTAGGGATCTGACTGGATTGCAGTAGGGATCTGACTGGATTGCAGTAGGGATCTGACTGGATTGCAGTAGGGATCTGACTGGATTGCAGTAGGGATCTGACTGGATTGCAGTAGGGGAGCTGACTGGATTGCAGTAGGGAGCTGACTGGATTGCAGTAGGGATCTGACTGGATTGCAGTAGGGATCTGACTGGATTGCAGTAGGGATCTGACTGGATTGCAGTAGGGATCTGACTGGATTGCAGTAGAGATCTGACTAGATTGCAGCAGAGATCTGACTGGATTGCAGCAGAGATCTGACTGGATTGCAGTAAGGATCTGACTGGATTGCAGTAGGGATCTGACTGGATTGCAGTAGGGAGCTGACTGGATTGCAGTAGGGATCTGACTGGATTGCAGTAGGGATCTGACTGGATTGCAGTAGGGATCTGACTGGATTGCAGTAGGGATCTGACTGGATTGCAGTAGGGATCTGACTGGATTGCAGTAGGGATCTGACTGGATTGCAGTAGGGATCTGACTGGATTGCAGTAGAGATCTGACTGGATTGCAGTAGGGATCTGACTGGATTGCAGTAGGGATCTGACTGGATTGCAGTAGGGATCTGACTGGATTGCAGCAGAGATCTGACTGGATTGCAGCAGAGATCTGATTGGATTGCAGCAAAGATCTGACTGGATTGCAGTAGAGATCTGACTGGATTGCAGCAGAGATCTGACTGGATTGCAGCAGAGATCTGACTAGATTGCTATAACCATAACAATAAGTTGTTCCTTAACTACTCATAGTAGTCACAAAAGTCTCGCTTTGATTACCGATTTGTTGAACAATTTTTCTCTAATTTTTAGTATAGTTGAATGGTTTACGGCCAGCAAGCGGTTGGTGATACTCGTATATATTTTGAAGTCAAATTATCTACAGTAAACCATTGAACTGAGTGATTTTATTTCTTATACTTAAGTGCGCACAAAACTCTGTTTAAGAAAATTGCGCTTTAGAAATCTTCTATACCTTTAAAATGAAAACTATGTGTTTCTGTGCACAATTTACTTCGCTATGGACTCCCAAACCGCTCAACCAAATGTTGCACCCACCCTAAACTCACTACAGGCTACCTTAAAATTTCATAAATTTAAGTCTTCCTACATACTAAAATTCTTACCTAAAAGTGCAAAAAACTGCTCAAAATGCGCGATTTTTTCACTTAACCTTCCATAGCGCCGCTCCAGTTTTTCTAATCCTACTCAAATTTGACACAAACAATCTTCAACTATGACACAATCGTGTAAAATTTCGAGTCAGAAAGTTGATTCTGAACGGCGCTGTGCACTTTTAAAGTTAGTCTCTGCGTTTTGTCTGCGAGACAGCCACCCCAACCTCCGCCTCTCTTACTTTCCTTTATTTGGCGAGATGTGGAAAAGAAGTTTTAAAATTGACTAACTTTCGGCTGCAATAAGTTTGCTCCAGGTGAAGCGATTGACTTCAAACTTGACAAGATTTTTTATTCACTTATTATCTGTCTAATTATAAAGTTTCAACTCTGTAACTCAATCAGAACGGAAACTGTAGGCATGTAAAGTTTGTCTGATTTTTCTGGTCGGAAGACTTTTACCTCAAAGGCCAGATAAAGAATCCAGCTCACGGCTACTGGTCAGATGAGAGTGAAAAAGAGAGAATAGACAATTATAAAAAGGGAGGAGAGGCGAGATAGGGGATGAGAGAAAGGATAGAAGATAAGTGGAGAGACGAGGTAAGGAGAGAGAGAAGGGAGAAGACAGGAGAGAAGAGGGGAGGGAGAAGTGAGAGGAGAGGGAAGATAAGAAGGGAGAGAGAGAAAGAGGGCCAGAGAAGCGAGAGGAGAGAGTAGAGGTGAGAAGACTGAGGGAGAATCGAGAGGAGAGAGTAGAGATGAGCGAACGTTGTGGAGAGAGAAGAGATAAGACAGGAGAGAGGAGAGATGAAAGAGGAGAGATTAGAAAGGAGAGATGAGACAGTAAAGGGAAGAATGAGAGAGAACAGAGAAGAGATAAGATGAGAGAGATGAGACAGATGAAAGGAGAGATGATAGGGAGAGAGTATAGATGAGAGAAGAGAGGAGAGGAGAAAGGAAAGAGACGCGTCAGAAGAGGGGGAGAAAAGAGTACAGAGGAGATAGGTGAGAGAACAGATAAAAGAGTAAAAATGACAAAAGAGAGAGGGGGGAGATTTGAGAGCAGAGAAGAAAGTGAAGAGACGAGAGATGAGAAGAGAGGAGAGGTGAGATAAAAAGAGGAAGGATAAGAGAGGAGAGAGGAGAGAGGAGAGAGAAGACGTATCCAAGGCCGTTTCCAAGGCCGTATCCAAGGCCGTATTTAATACACAAAAGTTACCATAATCCGTGTTGAGAAGAAGACGCTTGTTGACCACTCAAAGGCATCATACAGTACAGGCACTGTAGCTCAACACAGATTAATCACCTGCAAAAGTCCTGCCTTGTCCTCGGTACCAAATTACCTGACCTGGGCTCCAGCCTCTCATTACACTGTGTATAACAGATCAGATTTCGCATCCGAAACTGGAAACCCCAATTCAAAAGACAGATTTTTTAGGATTAACGGGGGCCAAATCATGTCAGAGGTAAATGACCCAAATTTGATTGGTTATTTGATTTTGCGTTGTCTTCTGAAATTACAAGGCGATGCCTGACGATATGAAAGTCAGGACAGCTGTACACCCGGTGAGAGCGTGTGTATTGCAGGATGCGGGTTGACCGGAAGTCCCCCACTCCCATCAAGTGCTGCTAGAACCAATTTGAGTTTTAGCCACATGCAACTATTAGGGTGCTCAGGTTAGGGTGCCCAGGTTAGGGTGCCCAGGTTAGGGTGCCCAGGTTAGGGTGCCCAGGTTAGAGTGCCCAGGTTAGGGTGCCCAGGTTAGGGTGCCCAGGTTAGGGTGCCCAGGTTAGGGTGCCCAGGTTAGGGTGCCCAGGTTAGGGTGCCCAGGTTAGGGTGCCCAGGTTAGGGTGCCCAGGTTAGGGTGCCCAGGTTAGGGTGCCCAGGTTAGGGTGCCCAGGTTAGGGTGCCCAGGTTAGTGTGCCCAGGTTAGGGTGCCCAGGTTAGGGTGCCCAGGTTAGGGTGCCCAGGTTAGTGTGCCCAGGTTAGGGTGCCCAGGTTAGGGTGCCCAGGTTAAACTAAAAAGTGCTCAACAAGAGTTCCTCCATCTACTGTAAATGCACGTCTATGCGTGTCTTAGTCTGGGCTGACAGGATGTTCTTTTACTAGAGTTTTCTGTTCAGATTCATCACTCTTCTGAAAGTTTGTTCTCTGAATCAGTCCTCTGACATTTTCCCCTCACTCTGAACACTGGAGCACTCACTCTTCTGACAGTTTGTTCTCTGAATCAGTCCTCTGACATTTTCCCCTCACTCTGAACACTGGAGCACTCACTCTTCTGAAAGTTTGCCCTTTCTGACTGAGCACTCTTCTAACAGTGTGCTCTCCTCTGACTGAGCACTCTTCTGACAGTTTGCTCTCCTCTGACTGAGCACTCTTCTGACAGTTTGCTCTCCTCTGGATGAGCTTGAGAAGCGAATAACTATAAGGAAATGTTAGAAGCAACGTTTTCATAAGGAAAGCAGTTGTTACGGATGCAGTATAACATCGATTTCTTGTAGAGCTCGAGCTCAGTAGCTATGTAATCCGCTTCAGACCGTAATCTCCAGTGCTCCTCATCGATAGAACTTCTCATACGAGTCTCCACTCAGCTTTCTCCGATCGATGCGCGCGCATAAATTTAAAGCTACTCGAAAATAAATTTGACTCGGTGTGTGCGCATGCGAAGTGCAGGACCATCTGGGAGATGACGAATTGGAGATTGGGTTGGAGATCAAAGCAAGATAACGAAAGAAATTTACATGATGATCTGGAATAAACTGGAATGAACTGGAATGAAATGAAATGAAATGAAATGAACTGGAATAAATTGGAATGAACTGGAATGAACTGGAATAAACTGGAATAAACTGGAATGAACTGGAATAAACTGGAATGAACAGGAATAAACTGGAATGAACAGGAATAAACTGGAATGAACAGGAATAAACTGGAATGAACTGGAATAAACTGGAATGAACTGGAATGAACTAGAATGAACAGGAATAAACTGGAATGAACAGGAATAAACTGGAATGAACTGGAATAAACTGGAATGAACTGGAATGAACTAGAATAAACAGGAATGAACTGGAATGAACTGAAATGAACAGGAATAAACTGGAATGAACTGGAATGAACTGGAATGAACTGGAATGAACTGGAATGAACTGGAATGAACTGGAATGAACAGGAATAAACTGGAATGAACTGGAATAAACTGGAATAAACAGGAATGAACTGGAATGAACTGAAATGAACAGGAATAAACTGGAATGAACAGGAATAAACTGGAATGAACTGGAATAAACTGGAATGAACTGGAATGAACTAGAATGAACAGGAATAAACTGGAATGAACAGGAATAAACTGGAATGAACTGGAATAAACTGGAATAAACAGGAATGAACTGGAATGAACTGAAATGAACAGGAATAAACTGGAATTAACAGGAATGAACAGGAATAAACTGGAATGAACAGGAATGAACTGGAATGAACTGGAATGAACTGGAATGAACTGGAATGAACTGGAATGAACTGGAATGAACAGGAATAAACTGGAATGAACTGGAATAAACTGGAATAAACAGGAATGAACTGGAATGAACTGAAATGAACAGGAATAAACTGGAATGAACAGGAATGAACAGGAATAAACTGGAATAAACTGGAATGAACAGGAATAAACTGGAATGAACAGGAATGAACTGGAATGAACTGGAATGAACTGGAATGAACTGGAATGAACTGGAATGAACTGGAATAAACTGGAATAAACAGGAATGAACTGGAATGAACTGAAATGAACAGGAATAAACTGGAATGAACAGGAATGAACAGGAATAAACTGGAATAAACAGGAATGAACTGGAATGAACTGGAATGAACTGGAATAAACTGGAATAAACAGGAATGAACTGGAATGAACTGAAATGAACAGGAATAAACTGGAATGAACAGGAATGAACAGGAATAAACTGGAATAAACTGGAATGAACAGGAATAAACTGGAATGAACAGGAATGAACTGGAATGAACTGGAATGAACTGGAATGAACTGGAATGAACTGGAATGAACTGGAATGAACTGGAATGAACTGGAATGAACTGGAATAAACTGGAATAAACTGGTATGAACTGGAATGAACTGGAATAAACTGGAATGAACTGGAATGAACTGGAATGAACTGGAATAAACTGGAATGAACTGGAATGAATTGGAATGAACTGGAATAAACTGGAATAAGCTGGAATGAACTGGAATAAACTGGATTGAACTGGAATGAACTGGAATGAACTGGAATAAACTGGAATGAACTGGAATAAACTGGAATGAACTGGAAACTACTGGAATAAACTGGAATTAACTGGAATGAACTGCCATGAACTGCAATGAACAGGAATAAACTGGAATGAACTGGAATAAACTGGAATGAACTGCAATGAACTGCAATGAACAGGAATGAACTGGAATGAACTGGAATAAACTGGAATGAACTGGAATAAACTGGAATGAACTGCAATGAACTGCAATGAACAGGAATGAACTGGAATGAACTGGAATAAACTGGAATGAACTGGAATAAACTGGAATGAACTGGAATAAACTGGAATAAACTGGAATTAACTGGAATGAACTGCCATGAACTGCAATGAACAGGAATAAACTGGAATGAACTGGAATAAACTGGAATGAACTGCAATGAACTGCAATGAACAGGAATAAACTGGAATGAACTGGAATGAACTGGAATGAACTGGGATGAATTGGCATGAACTACAATGATCTGGTATAAAGATGGAATGACATCGAATGTCCGAATGAAATGAAATAAAATAGATGGAATTGGATCAAAGACTCAGACACTGATAAAGAAGGATCGAGAGGGATATATTGTATAAGCTAAAAATAGAACAAAATTCGGTCAGAAATCGCAAGCCTACTTAAGAGTTGATAAGTCAGTCAGTCTCCATTATAAGCCACTGCTGCTGCTGCTGCTCTAAGCTGCGAATTCTATGAATCTGGGCGAGAGGACGAAAATTGGATTCGTCACCGCCCCGCCGCCCCCCCCCCCGGGGATATTCGATGACTAAAAGCTCTGCCTACTCCCCTTCCCTATCGTCTAGCTATCCCTAAACTACACACGATGATTCCAAATGCCTGAAACGCCTCTATCAACAGTTCTTTATAGGGCCCTGAGATTTTAGCTGCAGCATCAACATTGCTATCTTCTTCTGTACGGTCTCTTTCTTCCCCATCTCATCATCCCTTCCCCTCCCTCCAAAGTTCCCTTTTCCCTCTCCCCCTAGCAGAAAATTTTCTTCCCAAAACCAAAATCATGTGAGCGAGCAACCCAGAAATCCTCCCCTATCTTACCATCCAGTAACTTCCCATGGCTTAATACTGCAGTAGTAAATACAGCAAGGATACATGAGATGGGAGATGAGAAGATGAGATGAGAGGGTAAGAAGATAAGATGAGAGGATACATAAGATGAGAGATGAGAGGATATACATGAGATGAGAGATGAGAGGATATACATGAGATGAGAGATGAGAGGATATACATGAGATGAGAGATGAGAGGATATACATAAGATGAGAGATAAGAGGATACACATAAGATGAGAGATAAGAGGATATACATGAGATGAGAGATAAGAGGATATACATAAGATGAGAGATGAGAGGATATACATAAGATGAGAGATAAGAGGATACACATAAGATGAGAGATAAGAGGATATACATAAGATGAGAGATGAGAGGATATACATGAGATGAGAGATAAGAGGATATACATAAGATGAGAGATGAGAGGATATACATAAGATGAGAGATAAGAGGATACACATAAGATGAGAGATAAGAGGATATACATAAGATGAGAGATGAGAGGATATACATAAGATGAGAGATGAGAGGATATACATAAGAGGAGAGATAAGAGGATATACATAAGATGAGAGATGAGAGGATATACATAAGATGAGAGATAAGAGGATATACATAAGATGAGAGATGAGAGGATATACATAAGAGGAGAGATGAAAGTAGCTGAGAAGAGACAAACCTCATTGCTACTCTGAAGTGTCAAAGGATCCGAGGGCCGGAGTTGCCTATTGATAGCTGTGGGAAGCATGATTGACAAGATCGAGTGATGCAAAGCATAAGAATTGGAAATTTGAACAGATGCAAAAGCTCGTTGAAATGGTGGCGGAGAGAGTCCATCTCATCCTCAACCACTTGCCACTCACGCCATGCGCGGTTAAGAGACGAGCTCAAGAAAGAGGAGAAAGACTCGTTTCCCCGACGCCCCCTGCCTACCTTCACTTTCTCTTCTTCATCGAGATCCAGCTGAGTACAGGGAGCTTCCCCATTGGTCCGAAATTTGTTCGCCAAAACAGCCGCGAGACAGACAGGCTGCAAGGGGGGGGGGGCAACTCGGCCAGCACTCGGGCAAGAAGCAGGAGAGGCAGAACTGTTTTTAAGAGAATTTTCTGGAAAACTTTCTTCTCGGTCTTGGGGGTTAGCTCTCCTAGTAGAAACAGCAACAAACTTCTGGTTGAACTCTTCTTCTTGCAAGCATGGCTGTTTCAGGCGGACTACTTTGTGGAGCTGCGGTGGTAACGCTGCTGTGTCTGCTGAATGGAGCGGAGGCTGGCGACCCGGTCCAGTGGGGCTACGACAAAGGAGACGGGCCGTCGGCCTGGCCGGACCTGTACAAGCGCTGGTGCTCCGGCAGGAAGCAGTCGCCGATTAAGCTGACAACAGCCCAGTCTGTTTACGATCCGTCGCTTGACACTTACACGATTAGCGAGCCGGCTTATGCCGGGAAACAGTACAAAATTCTCAACGATGGGCACAAAGGTATTTTAATTTTTTTTCTTCTCATTGATGTTTCCTTGTAATATAAACATTTTTTTAAAAATTATTCTTTTGTCAGTATTATCATTCCCCGCCTTTAAGGTGTAATCAACAGAGGATTCCCCGTATAGAGGGTATTCTCATTAGGGGATTCCCATTATAGAGGGTATCCTCATTAGGGGATTCCCCCGTCTATAGGGTATCATCAACAAGGGATTCCCCGTATATAGGGTAATCATCAAAAATGGATTCCCGTATATAGGGTAATCATCAAAAATGGATTCCCGTATATAGGGTATCATCATTAGGGGATTCCCCGTCTGTAGGGTATCATCATGAGGGGATTCCCCGTTTGCAGGGTATCCTCATTTGGGGATTCCCCGTCTATAGGGTATCATCATTAGGGAGTTCCCCGTCTATAGGGAGATTATCATCATGAGGGGATTCCTCCGTCTGCAGGGTATCATTATGAAGGGATTCCCTTCTATAGGGTATTATATTTGGGGATTCCCCGTCTATAGGGTATCCATTGTAAATTGTAAATTGCAGCCATTGTAAATTGATAAGTCTGACGCAAAGATGGAATTCATAAATCCGGTATCTCCCACCCCCAGTGCTGGTTGATTTCCAGAATATGCGAGTGAACCTCAGCCTCAACCGGCACGAGCGCGAGTGCTTCAGGCCGCATCACGTGCACTGGCACTGGGGCGACAAGAATTCTATCGGCTCCGAGCACTGGCTGGAGGGCAAGCAGTACCCGCTTGAGGTTTGAAACTAATCTGCACTGAAAATCTGTATTCGTTAATTAATTTGCAATATTACTTTCTGCTTTAATTTAATACATTTCTTCTTACTTGACTTCTAGAGCTTAACTATAATAGACCATAGACATTGAAAGCTCAGGCCATAGACAGTGACAGCTCAGGCCATAGACAGTGAAAGATCAGGCCATAGACAGTGAAAGCTTAGGCCATCGACAGCAAAAGCTCATGCCATAGACAGTGAAAGCTTAGGCCATAGACAGCGAAAGCTCATGCCATAGACAATGAAAGCGCAGACCATAGACAGCGAAAGTTCAGGCCATAGACAGTGAAACAGTGAAAGCGCAGACCATAGACAGTGAAAGTTCAGGCCATAGACAGTGAAACAGTGAAAGCGCAGACCATAGACAGTGAAAGCTCAGGCCATAGACAGCGAAAGCTCATGCCATAGACAGCAAAGCTCAGGCCATAGACAGTGAAAGCTCAGGCCATAGACAGTGAAACAGTGAAAGCGCAGACCATAGACAGTGAAAGCTCAGGCCATAGACAGCGAAAGCTCATGCCATAGACAGCAAAGCTCAGGCCATAGACAGTGAAAGCTCAGGCCATAGACAGTGAAAGCTAGGGCCATAGACAGGAAAAGCTCAAGCCATAGACAGTGAAACCTCAGGCCATAGGCAGTAGGCTTTTAGAAAATTCACTTTCACAATCGTTGGGCCTCATTGCCAATAGTTGAAATGCTTGAGTAAATATTCGAGCTTCAAAAATAGACTTAACAAAATATGTCAAGTTACGAGTAGCCAATTCAAACTTGAAAACAATGTCTTGTATCCAGGGTCACATCGTGATGTGGGACTGCCGATTCTGGGACTCGTTCGCAGAGGCCGCTCATGGAATCGATGGATTGGCCGTTCTGGGTGTGTTTTATGAGGTAATTATGAATATTAATATTGAAGCATTGTGACAATAAAATATGGCACAATAGTTCAAATAAATAGTTGAATAGAGAAGCCGAAAAATCATACTTGCATAGCCATATTATTTAATACTTTGTTGTATGCCAAAAATTATATTTGGCAACAAGTCGAAAATGCTACTACAAGTAGTTAAAAAATGTTAGTAAGTAATAGTTAAGCATTTATGAGAAAGAATCAATGAATTCATAAAATAATTTGACTAAAAGATTTGCCTATTGCATGTTGCCATGTCTCTACTGAATGTCTATTGAATGTCTATCGAATGTTACAAGGGCTCTATTGAATGTTTTGATGTCTCCCATTTTCGCACCGTAACAGATCGACAACAGCGTGCAGCTGAGCCCCGACCGCGGCATCGGCGAGATCATAAGCTACTTCGACCGGCCGCAGGTGTCCAGCTGCGACCAATGCGTGAACAAAGACTACAATAATCCGGGAGTCAACTTGCCCGCCTTCAGCATCAAAGAGCTACTGCCGAAGGATATGTCCAGCTATTTTGTGTACTACGGCTCGCTGACCACCCCGGACTGTCGGGAGAATGTCATGTGGACCGTGTTCCGGGAGCCAATCAAGATTCCGCAGAGTGCAGTGAGTGTACACAGTTGAGGGCGGTGAGTGTACACCAGGCTGAGGGCGGTGAGTGTACACAGTTGAGGGCGGTGAGTGTACACCAGGCTGAGGGCGGTGAGTGTACACAGTTGAGGGCGGTGAGTTTACACCAGGCTGAGGGCGGTGAGTGTACACAGTTGAGGGCGGTGAGTGTACACAGTTGAGGGCGGTGAGTGTACACAGTTGAGGGCGGCGAGTGTACACCAGGCTGAGGGCGGAGAGTGTACACCAGGATGAGGGCGGAGAGTGTACACCAGGATGAGGGCGGTGAGTGTACACCGCAAGCAGGCACATTCACATAAGGTGTACATCGGCCCTGGATTTCTTTTCGCCAGGAATGTACACTCTCCGCGCCTTGAGGGGGGAGCTCGGAAAACAAGCCTTTGGGGCCATACAAGAGCCTCCAATTAATGTACTCGCACGCGGATTCGAACCCCCAGATGGACAAATTCCGCAACCTATCGATGCCGAAGAACAGCACCACCGGCCTGCGCCGCCCAATGGTGAACAACTTCCGCGGCCCAATGCCGCTCAATCCAGCCGATCCGATTGGCGCCAGGCGCCAGCTGTCGCGCTCCTTCGGCAGCGATGTTGGCGCCGCGATGGCCGTCTGCGCGCCGGACAAGCGACTCCTGGTGCTCGCGGCCAGCTTGCTGGCAGTGGCCGGGCTGGCCGCCTGCCGGGGCTAAAGTGCCGGCCGGCTATGACCAGAGAGAGGCACGGGACTCGGGTGAATTATTGGGACTCTCCTCTCTTGAACCCGCAGCTGCGTACTGAGCATTACAATCTTCAATCCTGTTAAACCATGATATGCTTGTATCAATGTGATGTGGAACCCCTTGATTAGCTATGTAATTATAACCGGATCAGCAAGGTACAATTATGACTCAATAATTAATGTACACTTTGGATCGTCAACATGCACTGTACATGCAATTAGGACCCAATCCTGTACAATTAGAACCCAATCCTGTACAACTAGGACCCAATCCTGTACAATTAGGACCCAATCCTGTACAATTAGGACCCAATCCTGTACAATTAGGACCCAATGCTGTACAATTAGGACCCAATCCTGTACAATTAGGACCCAATCCTTACAACTAGGACCCAATCCTGTACAATTAGGACCCAATCCTGTACAATTAGGGCCCAATGCTGTACAATTAGGACCCAATCCTGTACAATTAGGACCCAATCCTTACAACTAGGACCCAATCCTGTACAATTAGGACCCAATGCTGTACAATTAGGACCCAATCCTGTACAATTAGGACCCAATCCTGTACAATTAGGACCCAATCCTGTACAATTAGGACCCAATCCTGTACAATTAGGACCCAATCCTGTACAATTAGGACCCAATCCTGTACAACTAGAACCCAATCCTGTACAATTAGAACCCAATCCGGTTTAAAGTTGGAATATAATTCAATACCAAACTCAGTCCTGAACAAGCAGATCGAGCCATATGATCCTAGTCATCTACTGTAGGAGCATGTACAACTGAATTAGAATGAGAGTACACTCGATTTTTTAGAAATGAGCCGGAGGAGGCCGCGGTAAGGAACGTACGTGTACATTTGTGTACAATCGAATTTTTCTCAACCGAATTTGTCTATGGCGAAACCTCATGCTATGTGTATGTAATTGATACGACAAATATCTGCTCGATCCTTACCGTTCCCAGCTCATTTCTAAGAAAATCAAACGTAGCGTCATTCTGCTTCAGTTGTGCATCTGTATGAGCTGGCAGTGGAACCCTATTTAGTATGTACAATTGAAGCTACTGCTGTAAACGTAAAATTTTAATTAAAGAACTAAATATTACTAGCAAAATTAAAACAAGAAATTATGCTAAAACTTTTTCGTTAAAATTTGAAAAAAATGTGTTGTCTTTTATAGCTTTACTCTAAATGAAATGTTTATGATGATTAAAATTATTAATTATTTAATTATATCACAATGTTACGCTTAACGATATTTTATTATAACATTCTATCCTTTATGATTAGCATGCTTGTTAACATTAATATTCCCACTCCACGAATTAATAATCAATGATTTACTTACTTTTTAGTTATTTCTCAGTTTTTTAATTTGAATATTAATAGTCAATTTAGCCACTATTAGTAGAACACAAACGAAATATCAAATTGAAATAAAAGACGATCAAAACAGACAACAATGACTTGATTTTTCCACTTTTTCAATTACTTTTCACCGAATTAGCTCTTTTGAAATGCTGGAGCTGTAATAGTTGTTCTATTTTTGTTTAATATGTAAAGACGGTTCTTCGCGATTGCTTTAAAAGAAATTAATAAAATTTCGTTTAAATTATTTGTATCGAAATCACTGCAGCAATAATGAGTGAGGCTTGAATATATAATCGATTTATAAACAATTTGGATGATCAGGAGAAATATTTCCTAGTTTTAATTAATTGTATTTTCAGGCGATACTGAAATCGCTGACAGCTGATTTTCAATTTTGCTCTTTGCTACTGCGAGACTGAGGGGTGGGGGTGCCGGCCACTGCGGGACTGAGGGGTGGGGTGCCGGCCACTGCGGGACTGAGGGGTGGGGGTTGTGCCAGCCACTGCGGGACTGAGGGGTGGGGGTTGTGCCAGCCACTGCGGGACTGAGGGGTGGGGGTTGTGCCAGCCACTGCGGGACTGAGGGGTGGGGGTTGTGCCAGCCACTGCGGGACTGAGGGGTGGGGGTTGTGCCAGCCACTGCGGGACTGAGGGGTGGGGGTTGTGCCAGCCACTGCGGGACTGAGGGGTGGGGGTTGTGCCAGCCACTGCGGGACTGAGGGGTGGGGGTTGTGCCAGCCACTGCGGGACTGAGGGGTGGGGGTTGTGCCAGCCACTGCGGGACTGAGGGGTGGGGGTTGTGCCAGCCACTGCGGGACTGAGGGGTGGGGGTTGTGCCAGCCACTGCGGGACTGAGGGGTGGGGGTTGTGCCAGCCACTGCGGGACTGAGGGGTGGGGGTTGTGCCAGCCACTGCGGGACTGAGGGGTGGGGGTTGTGCCAGCCACTGCGGGACTGAGGGGTGGGGGTTGTGCCAGCCTCTGCGGGACTGAGGGGTGGGGTTGTGCCGGCTACTGCGGGACTTAGGGGTGGGGTTGTGCCGGCTACTGCGGGACTGATAGTGCTATAATAGCTAGGACATTCGGCAGATCCGCCAAGCCAGCTGCAGAAAATCAGATAGCTTAGAGGCCTGTGTTTAGAATACAAGAGGCTGGTTTATCTTAACAGTGTCACCTATACGCTCGAAGTATAGCAGTTTAAAAATGAAAGTAACTAACACATATATTAGACAGGATTGCGAATTCAATGCTAGGCCTAGCCCATGCTAAAAGTCACTTTTTAACAGGCTTTTCAAAACAAGAGAGACGAGGGTATTTTGTGTTTTGTTAAAAATAAAAACATTGATTAAACCAATGCTACTCACTTGATTCAGACTCGATAGTAGTATACAAGTAAAAATTCGCCTAAAATTAATAGTATTGTTTTAGATAAAATCATTTCGATAAAAAGAGACTATTATTGAACCAAAATACGCGAGAACAAAATGAGAACAGACGCAGAATGAACATGACGCTTGGGCCCTCCCATTCACTTAGCTACTGGTTGGCGGCCGCAAAGCCAAGTCTTGTGCCATCCGCTAATTGGTTTATTATTAGATTGTCACTAATAATTCCTCATGCATATGTTGGCTTAACGGCCGCCAGATCAAACTCTGGGCTCTGCTGGCTGGGCATGGAGACATAAAAAACACAAACAAATGGCAAACAAATGTTTGGGGTCAAGTAAAAACACACATTATAACTAAACTGCTTGTACAGCAAAATATTTTTTTGCTTTTTTAAAAACGAAAAAAAACGAGTGAACACTGGCTGACTGCTCAGGTGTGTGTTAAGTCTTTTGCTAAATAAATAAATATTATTATATAACATATATATGTATGTATGCATATGAAAATGACCACGACAATTATGAACAAGTTGGTAAACAATAAAACTATATATGTATATATCATATTTGAAAATATAAGTGTCGGTATAATATATATATAAATATGCCTATGCACTCATGTAAAAACAGATATAAGGTTTTTTGGTAAATCAGAGAGTGGCGCTGCGAGTTTAACGGACTATCAACTGATCGCCTGGGAAGTTCAACTTTATTAGTCTGGAGAATTATAGTTCCATTTCCGAGAAATTTCAGTCCAACTTCCGGTGGGAATTCTAGTCCAACTTCCGGTGGGAATTCTAGCCCAACTTCCGGTAGGAATTCTAGTCCAACTTTCGGTGGGAACTCTAGACCAACTTCCGGTGGGAATTCTAGACCAACTTTCGGTGGGAATTCTAGACCAACTTCCGGTGGGATTCTAGACCAACTTCCGGTGGGAATTCTAGACCAACTTTCGGTGGGAATTCTAGACCAACTTCCGGTGGGATTCTAGTCCAACTTCCGGTGGGAATTTCTACTCAACTTCTGGAAGATATTTCCTACAAACTATTAAAAGGATTTTCATCCCAACTTCCGGATGAGTTCCGGCGGCATTTCAAATCGTTAAACTCGCGCCCGATACAAATAGAAAGATCTAAAAAACACCTGTAAATTCACAGAAACGAAAAACATAATACGCGTGTAGCGTTCTTTATAGAAAAAAACACGTCAGCGGCAACAACAAGTAAAAAAGAAATACACAATTAAGTAAAGTTGCAAAAAACGGTCGAAAACGCCAAATATGAAGCAAAGATCACACGCGCCTGGCACGACATGACGGGAGAGAAAAACCGAGTGAAACAAAAGTCTTGGATCAGATTTGGGGGTGGCGGCTGGCTCCGTACACTGAGCCACTGTGCTAAGTGCTAAGATCTGCAACTATTTATAAAAGAAACAAGATGGCGCGCCGCGTTGCCATGGCTTGAACCAAGCCAACTCCGCTCTCCTACGAATTAATAAGTACATAAAGACAGAATCGGTATTGCAAAAAAAACACTTGAAACTTGTGATGATTTCAAACATCGGGGATTCTCTTATTAGTGCGCAATTGTTCAATAAGTGCTTCTCTCTTCTCAGTCAAGTTGCATAGTTACAAATTTTATAAGTTGCAATAACTAAAGGTTAGTAAATGTGTGCCAGCCGTGTAAACTGCCCAAGCGGCTGTTGGTGGCAGCGCGGAGGCAAGCCTTTGATACTGCGATATTTAAAGAAAACGACGCACACCTTTTGGGGCCACCGGGATTACACCTGCTAATTTGTTGTGGCCTGTGGGCCAAGTTTCTGCTTTGACTGGATCGAAAATGCGCTAATTGCCTGGGTACGCTCGTAGAGGGAATGTATACCTTGCCCCCAAAGAGCACCCACGCCGGACTAGATGCTAGATAGCAGGAATGTACATTGCCCCCACAGAGCACCCACCTCACGCCGGACTAGATGCTAGATAGTGGGAATGTACATTGCCCCCCACAGAGCACCCACCTCACGCCGGACTAGATGCTAGATAGCGGGAATGTACATTGCCCCCCACAGAGCACCCACCTCACGCCGGACTAGATGCTAGATAGCGGGAATGTAAATTGCCCCCACAGAGCAACAACCTCATGCCCGACTAGATGCTAGATAAAGGGAGTGCACATTTTCCCATTTCCCGCTACAGCGCACAACCTACCAGCTAACCCACTCGCTAATTGGGTGGGTCTTATAAGCAGTACAGAGAAAGGAGTGCGTCGGGCCTAATTCGCATTGCATGCACCGCGCGCCACCCAGAGAGCTGCTAGAGGTGCAGGGCTCGAACTGTGCAGTTTCTATTGATGAGGCCTCGATGCTTAACTGGCCAGCTTCTCAGTAGCGGGGCACAGCGGCAACGTGACCGGCAACTGAAAATGGATTAGTCGGTTGGGGCGGATTTAGGATTCGAACTCGCAATCTCATTGATCTGGCCATAAAAATACTATAAACCCTAAAAAGTGATCTTGGCTATCAAAATAAAAATCAAATTGATTGCCTCCGGTCCTGAAGAGGCCTGTGAATCAGCCATGGGGCAAGGGGGGCGAGGCCGGAAAAGGGGATTTGCGCGCCGTCGGGAAGAATACAGAGGGGAAATTTTCCCACCAAGAAGCAACTGACTGCCAAGTCTCTGCCATCATCCCCTATTCCCGACCCCTTCGCTGGGGATACGGGGTCAAAGCCCGCCCCCTACCGGGGTCGCAGCCACACCCGCGCGGAGCCGTCAATCCCCAATCCCAAAACGGGCCAAAAGCGATTCAAGAATTCGTGTGTACGGAAGAGAAATTTCGGGGCCTAGCTAAGCAGGGAACTATGGCGGAAGTTTAGAATAAGGGAAATACAGAAACAGGAGAAGCGAAATTAATGGCAATAAAAATACGAGAGCTAAGAGGGTGGGGAAGGGGTGGATATACCTGGCGAATCTCTATCTTTCTCTCTCTGTTTTTGAATAGCGGAAGACACCAACCCAATGCAAATTCTATATATATTTATACACAATATATACTTGATGCCTTCAAAATGGAAATCTAGGGGGCTGCGGCTCGACGAGGCTTCAAGGATTGCAAGATCCCAGTTTGGGATAAGCAATAGCTAAGGCCCCGGGGTCTCTAAGTCAAGAATTGGAGGAGGGAGAAGAGAGTTATGCAACCACTATGAGAGTGGGGGGAGGCCGCCTTCCCTACCAGCAGCAAACTAATTAGATTTCTGGTCCCAGTCTCGTTGCCTCCCAAACTGTCTGCAGCGCCATTGCTAACCCCTGTCCCGGCGTGCATCCTTCAAGATCCCGTTCTGTCTTTCCTCACTCCCAGCTCTCTCTCTCTATCTGGCTTACTTATAATATACTATTCTCTAAACGGGGCGCGAGACCCGATACCAGCCAAACTGATCCGATACACCCTAGCGCCAGTATTTTCTGCATACATACACACAGACAGACAGGCAGACGCACAGAGCAAGAGATTGGGCGAATAGCACTGCTATAAATTATCGTCATTGTGCGCTCAAAATCGATGGATTTCTTTAGGAGGCGGGGAGGGGGCGATGGGAATTAGGGAGTTAGGGAAATCTGGGAGTTCTCTTTCCTAACTTGACTTCTTCAATCTGTTGTAGAGGGGGTCATCCTCGGTAAGTAAGTGGGTGGAGGACGGTATTTTGCATATGCATTGCCATCTGTGTTATTCAGTGTGCGACTGAAGCAGCTTGCTTGAGTAACTTTATAAACTTTAGAATGCGGACAGTCGGTCTGTCTTTGTCTTAGTAGTGTCAGGGGGCAGAGCAGCTTAGCGGTAAAGCCGAACTCTCGCTCCACGACCTGTGGTTCGATTCTATGCAAGACCACATTCATTTGGGGCTGCTTCTTCACGGTGGACTGTCGTGCGATTCATACCTATGAGAGCCAGCCCCCAAGGCTCAGAAAGTGTACATGCCTGACGATTAGAAAGGGTGCCTGCAAACCTCGTGCGAGAAAATAGTTTGTCTTAGCGTCAGTCTGTCAATCTGTCTGCCCGGCTGTTATAGTTTTGTCCATCCGTCTGTCTCTTGTCTGTCTGCCTGCATCTGCTTGTCTGTGTGTCGGTACGTCCGCCAGTCTGTCTGATTGTGTCCTAGTGTCGGTCCGTCCGCCAGTTTGATTGTGTCCTAGTGTCGGTCCGTCCGCCAGTTTGATTGTGTCCTAGTGTCGGTCCGTCCGTCCGTCCGCCAGTCTGTCTGATTGTATCCTAGTGTCGGTCTGTCCGTCCGCCAGTCTGTCTAATTGTGTCCTAGTGTCGGTCCGTCCGTCCGCCAGTCTGTCTAATTGTGTCCTAGTGTCGGTCCGTCCGCCAGTCTGTCTAATTGTGTCGGTCCGTCTACCTGTCTGTTTGTCAGTCTCTCATATCTATCTGCTTGTCTAGCAGCCGGTACCGCACCAAAGGAGTGCACACCACAAGCGCAGCGGTGCCCCAGACGGCCAAGTTATCACCCGCCATTAATTTGGAATTCCACCTTCTGCTGTGTCGGGCCGTTTTCCTTCCTAATTTCTTTCTTTCGCCGCTGCAGCCGCCACCGCCACCGCCACCGCCGCGCCAGCTTCTTCCATCCATCTGGCCGGCCATAAACTTGCCGAAGAGTGCGAGAAGAGAAAAGTGAATCCAGACAAGGGAATGGGTTGGTCAGCGCCCTAGTAGAATATGGCCCCAGGTTTTTACGATGGCTCACAGACTGATGCGCCTCCTCACCTCCTAGCAGGAGGGAAATAAGGAATTAGCCATCGCAAGAAGACGACGAAGCTGGTGCTGCCTCTTTTCTGGCTGGCTAAGAAAAAAAGTTTGCGGCGTTGAATAAGCTGCCTCGCTGACAGACAACAATGAATTATGACCCGCTCTGCCGGGCATTGACCAGATGTGAACTGGAGACATCCAGTCCGCCAGATAAGGATCCCGCGCCGTCTGATAACAGAGGAATCGGGGGAAGGGAGAGACGGGTAGGGAAGCTGGCGAGCTCAATTGACGCCTCATCCAGGCTGCTCAGTCGCAGCAGTCGACACCCAGCCTCCTCCACCTCTTTTGGTCTCCAGCGGTATTTGATGATGGATGACCGGATTATTTTTTGGGGCTTTTTTAGTGAAGGATTTAGGCAGCGAATTGGAGAGGCGAGCCTGACAGCAGAATGTGCTCAAATGTATACTCGTAGATATACTTATATATACGCGCTCCTTGTATACATAAGAGGTGTATGCAGGCCAGACAGGGGTGCCTGCGCACAGTTTCCCCCACACATGAGAGAGAAATACCTCACTTCCCCGACAGGCAGAAAATCTTGAGCTTCCCATAGATGACGCATCTCTCTCTCTCTCTCTCTCTCCCAGTGTGTGACTGAATTTAGAGGGCAGAATGACTGAGCACTGCTGCTCATAGACGGCTGCTGGAGTAGGGAAACGAATTCAAGCCATACGGCCACGTCTGGAAACTGGGGCCTCCCGGCCGGGGAAAATCCCCAAGGATGGAGCGGCAAATTGCCAACAATAATCTCGAGCTGCCAGGA
The DNA here is from genome assembly GCA_002269645.1 of Macrostomum lignano. NCBI lineage: Eukaryota > Metazoa > Platyhelminthes > Macrostomidae > Macrostomum > Macrostomum lignano. Next base: position 5,594 of record NIVC01003015.1, on the reverse strand, counting down.
GAGACCGACAGACCGGCGTCCGCCACCCCCTGACCCCCAAGGCTTAATAATCCTCGGAGCCAATTTGTGCGCACTAATGCAACTGGTCGGAAGGCTATTATAAATCCCATCGGTTTAATATATCCGCATACACAGCCTTGCGGTTGAATGCCCGGGGGAAATCGTTTAAATTAGTATTTCGGAATCGAAGGAAGAACGTGAAAACAGCGAGCCGATAGAGCGAAGACCGATTGGGCTCAAATTCCACTTGGGCCGCAAACTGCGACGCTTAATTTGAAAAAAATCGACGCGCTGGGACGCGTTGGAGGATTAAAGTGTGAGGGGGAGGGTGTGCGCAGAGGCAAAAAGTCACGCATAGGCTCGTAATCTGGCCAGAATCTTGAATAGAAATTGTTTCAATAAAAATCGAATTTTCTATTTCAAAGACGAATCAATTCTAGTTTAAATAAATAAAATTAACTCAGTAAACGAAGACTCAAAATCTTTCCAATCCTACAGGCAATATAGATCTGTTTGACACTTTCTCCTGTAATTAGCAAGCAAATATTCACTACCTGTACGCAGACTATTTTCCATACAGTATGTATTTTAAGAGGCAATTACTCTATTATTCTGCAGCAAACTATCCAAAACACGGATGTTTTCTGACGGGAATTATAACACAGGGAATTAATTTTCTTATAATTAATTATCTTATTCTACAGGGTATTATCCTACAGGAGAATACATGTATCGCACAGGGAATCATCCTATGGTGAATTACCTCAGGGAATTATACAACTGGGAATTATCTCAAAGGGAATCATCCTACCGGTGCAGGGAATTATTTCACAGGGAATCATCCTACAGGGAATTATCTCACAGAGAATTATCCTGTAGGGAATTATCACAGGGAATCATCCTACGGGGAATTATCTCAGGGAATCATCTCACAGGGAATCATTCTACAGGGAATTATTTCACAGGGAATTATCCTACAGGGAATTATCTCACAGAGAATCATCCTACAGGGAATTATTTCACAGGGAATCATCCTACAGGGAATTATCTCGCAGAGAATTATCCTACAGGGAATAATCACAGGGAATCATCCTACGGGGAATTATCTCAGGGAATCATCTCACAGGGAATCATTCTACAGGGAATTATCCTAGAGGATCATCCGACAGGGAATTATCCAAAGGGAATCATCCTATTGAAAATTATTCCCTTGCGACACACCTCACCCGAATGCTTTTATATCAGAAAAGCGACACGTATCTGAGTAGAAACAGAACATGAGAACTCACACAACTCACACGAAGTCGGGATGAAGGCGCCGTGAGTCTGAGCGCCGGGCACCTGGAACGGCGCCAACTGCTGATAGGAGGCGGCCGGCTGGTAGACTGGGATGCCGCTCTTGTTGTCCGCCACGGCAGGCCGCTTGCCGCCGTGCAGACCGGCGTAGGCTGCCGCCGTCGGCATGCACTGCGGGGGGACGGGGGACCAAGGATCACGGATTAGAAGATTATGGATAAATTAGAGACACTGGATTAGTATATGATACGCTCGTGTGATCGGAAATCATCAACACAATTTATAGATCTGGGGGTGAAATCGGGGATCGTGGATTAGGGATCAGGGACTGTGAATCATGGATTAAAGATTAGGGATCAGGGACTGTGAATCATGGATTAAAGATTAGGGATCAGGGACTGTGAATCATGGATTACAGATTAGGGAATCAGGGACTGTGGATCATGGATTAAGGATTAGGGATCAGGGACTGTGGATCGTGGATTAAAGATTAGGGATCAGGGACTGTGGATCGTGGATTAAAGATTAGGGATCAGGGACTGTGGATCATGGATTAACGATAGGATTAGGGATCAGGGACTGTGAATCATGGATTAAGGATTAGGGATCAGGGACTGTGGATAATGGATAATGGATTAAAGAATAAGGATCAGGGACTGTGGATCATGGATTGAAGATTAGGGATCAGGGAATGTGGATCATGGATTACAGATTAGGGAATCAGGGACTGTGGATCGTGGATTAAGGATTAGGGATCAGGGACTGTGAATCATGGATTAAGGATTAGGGATCAGGGACTGTGGATCGTGGATTAAAGATAAGGGATCAGGGACTGTGGATCATGGATTAAAGATTAGGGATCAGGGACTGTGAATCATGGATTAAGGATTAGGGATCAGGGACTGTGGATAATGGATTAAAGAATAAGGATCAGGGACTGTGGATCATGGATTAAGGATTAGGGATCAGGGACTGTGAATCATGGATTAAGGATTAGGGATCAGGGACTGTGGATCGTGGATTAAAGATTAGGGATCAGGGGCTGTGGATCATGGATTAAAGATTAGGGATCAGGGACTGTGAATCATGGATTAAGGATTAGGGATCAGGGACTGTGGATAATGGATTAAAGAATAAGGATCAGGGACTGTGGATCATGGATTGAAGATTAGGGATCAGGGAATGTGGATCATGGATTAAAGATTAGGGAATCAGGGACTGTGAATCATGGATTAAGGATTAGGGATCAGGGACTGTGGATAATGGATTAAAGAATAAGGATCAGGGACTGTGGATCATGGATTAAGGATTAGGGATCAGGGACTGTGGATCATGGATTGAAGATTAGGGATCAGGGAATGTGGATCATGGATTAAAGATTAGGGAATCAGGGACTGTGGATCATGGATTACGAATTAGGGATCAGGACTGTGGATCATGGATTACGAATTAGGGATCAGGACTGTGGATCATGGATTAAGGATTAGGGATCAGGGACTGTGAATCAAGGATTAAGGATTAGGGATCAGGGACTGTGGATCAAGGATTAAGGATTAGGGATCAGGGACTGTGGATCATGAATAAGGGATAATATTGGCTGTCTGAGTTGCTAATGCAGATAAAAAATGCAATTATTGTTATCTTTGCATTTATTCATCGTTGATATTGCAATAGACTCGCTTGAATTTGACTGTGCGGTGCTGAGTGAGCTAAGCGACATTTAACAACGAAGGCGCGCAAAAGTTTCTAACATTTTCTGGAATCCATAGAGATTGCTAGCTTACTACAAAAAGGCACTGAAGGCAATCAAGCTAGCAGTGCTTGAATTGGTTTACTAGTGCGTGCGCGCGGGGAGATCCGCAGTGCACAAAGCGCGGGCTGACTGCTGTAGTTCGCTAAATCAGGGTACAAGCACTCAACAAAACACAAAGGGGAGATGACTAGTAGCTGTGACACGCGCTGCTGATGAGCAAGGCTTAGATGATGCTAGGAGAGGATGAACACGAGAGAGAGAGAGAGAGAGAGAGAGAGAGAGAAGCAGAGCGGAGAGTGCAGGCTTGACTAGACTGATGCAGACAATCGGCATTGTCTTCCTTTAGTCAACCGCCCCCCCCCGCCAACAACAGCCTATGCGACTCCAAAAACTCGCTTCAATAAAATATATAACAAGTGGGGTTGGAGAGGCTTAAGGTAGGCCGGCTTAAGCCTAGCTTTTATTACTTTCTCGGGAAAAATTTGAAAATAGCGGCCCGGATTGGCACGGATTTAGGATTTTATAGGGGAAAAATTTGTGCCAATTAAATGCCGACTATTGGTAATAAATTATACCTAAACCGAGCCTCGTTTCAAGATATTTCTTTTTTCTTTTTTAAGATACTTTCTGATAAATCTAAAGTCACCAACACTAGGCCTGCAGATGTACTGTGGCCTACTGCTGCGGTAGCCCCACCCTCCAGGAAAAATAGAGGTGGCGGAGGCTGCGGATCAAAGCCCCCCCCCTCCTCAGTCACCTCCAAACCGGGCCAGCCGCCAATGCGTCCGTCTACCAGCCTTCGCCATGATAAATTACTTTGAAAATCAATTTTCCCAAGGATATTGAAGGCAGGAAGAGACTGCAAGGGAAGAAAAGGGAGAGGGAGAAGTCTATAGGATAAACGGGAGCCAAGACTTTTTCTCCCAGACTACTTTGAGAAGCCATGGGGACTATTTCCCAAATGCCCAGGTCGGGGGGGGGGTATGAGAAAGAGAAATCGGCGGGCTCCCCCGCTCCCACAATCGGCGATGAAGCTCGGGGGGGGGGATGGTGAGGCCAATTTAATCAAGCCGCCGCCAGCTGAGAGAGGCGACTTTCCGAAAAGAATTCTATGCGCCTTCTACACACTTTTAGTTTGGCTTCCGCGTGCCGCCAGCGGAGCCTGACGCAGATCGGGGTTTTGTTGCGCCCTGTCAGTTCCTTTTGGCCGCATAAAATTAGTCGCTTAGCTACTCGTCTGTCTGGGCACCGGAGTCGACCCTACTACTTGCTATTCAGCTAGCCAATAGGGGCACGGCCGAATGCACACAGGGGACCCCAGACAGCGAGGCCCGCTCGCCATGCATATTTATAAATTTAATTAATTTATCCGGTCCCGTTGCATTCGAAACGATGCTGCCGCGTCGTAAAAATGGCCTCAGTTAGTTGCTCCGATAGGAATATCTCGGACCTGTGTGCTTATCCCCGTCTCTGGTTCCCACGATCTCAACCTCCATCCACTCTCCTTTCTCTTTCGGAACAATTTTTCCTATTTTTCATATTCGGCTTGTCCGTCTGGGCCATCCGTTAATAGCAAAGTCTGGTCAGTTGCAGCGGCGGCATTAATGCGCGCGCAATTATGAATTATTAATTGTGTGCTTTATGACAGGGCTCGGTTGGCTCGAATCTGGCAATCGAGCCTCCTGCAACCGGGAGAGGATCTTAATACCGACTGGGAAGGGGAGAGAACTCCCAGTTGGGAGATCTTGAAGGGATTGGGAAAAACCATGAAAAAGGCTATTGCACCCAGGAGGCAAAACGCTTCATGGAAGTCTGAATCCTCAGTCTGTCTGTAGTGGGATTTCACTGTCTGTACTTACAGCCGGATTTTACTGTCTGGCAAGCTCGTCTGTAGCCGGATTTATGGCATCTTTTTTATATCACTGCACAAGATAATTTGGCGACTGTTTGATGTCCGTCATTAGTCTGTGCTGTCTGTCTGCTTCACTGTCCGCTTATGACTGTCTGCCTGTCAAACCCAGACTGTCCTATCTGTTACTGTCTGTCTCTCAGCTTGTCTGTTTGTATGACCCGAGTGTCTGCCTTCTTTCCAGCCTGTCCATCTGCATATGCCTCATTGTCTGTCTTCAGTCTAGCCTGTCCGTCTGCATATGCCTCATTTTCTGTCTTCCTTCCAGCCTGTCTGTCTGCATATGCCTCATTGTCTGTCTTCCTTCCAGCCTGTCCGTCTGCATATGCCTTAGTATCCGCCTTACTTTCAGCCTCTGCTCGTCTCTCCATCTGTCGATAAAGCGCCGACGTCTTGCCATATCGCGAAAGTAGCGAGGGAAAAGGACGCTTAGATCGCAATCGCTATCGCTTTCATTCAAAGTCTCAGTAGCTGTGCAGCCAGCCAATTTCATCAGTCCGCGTGCACAGCGGTTGCATATATTATGCTCGCCGATATAAGATATTCAACATTTATATCCATGTATGTATATTCATTGATATTGGCGCGACACAATGGAGCCACATAGTCATCTGGCTGCGCACACTGAACCGGCTG
>NIVC01003014.1:90000-125391 GCA_002269645.1 Macrostomum lignano | reverse complement strand
TTGCTTACTTTTATATAATAAGTGAGGAGATAAGCGTTAAACGGAAACCCGGTCGGCGGCAATCGATCGATCCACTCAGCTTTAGATATAAGATATATTTTTCATGAGTTTTCAGTTATCACTGATTAAATTCACTAGATTAGTTAATGTTAGAAGCGTATTTAAGGGGGTAAGGTCCTCAGCTTGCTCAGTTTGCTCCGCATGGCGCCCTCTAGACTCTCTAGTGTGGTAGGGCGTAGGCCTTATGGCATCCCTCTCGGCTAGTTGGCTCTCGCATAAGGTCTTTATTATGACGCCTTCTCGTGTATATTAATGACGCCCCCACTCTTAGTCTTATTGGTAAAATTCGCCACTCATTTTATAATTTATATTTCTAAATATGCCTCTGATTAATGTTATGATAGGCCTAGGCTAGGCCTAGTGAAGCCATGACCAGCCAAAAAGTAGCTAAATTTGCATTTTTTCACCTATGAATAAGTCAAACACTATATCATATGCCATTCCAGAAAATACCAATTTCAACTTAGGACCTAATTTAATACCAAGTATAAAAAGTTATTAAAGTAATTTATTACTTTACTTATAAATAATGATTTCATAAGCTATGCTATAGGCCCCTAGCTATCTATGGTTTATTAAAGCACAAGTCCAAAAGTATTTCATTAATATTTCATTGATAATCAATTTTTTTGATTTAATTTTCTTTAAGATCTATAGAAAATTAGTCTGTAGTTTTATCTGTAGTTTTTGTATAGTAGTATAGACTATCTATGATTATATAATGTCTCCAAATTGTTTTGTTTTTTGTAAAGTTATTGTAGGTCTAGATATAATTTTATATATTAAGTTATTTCTTAACTTCAAGCAACAAGGCAAACCTACTAAAAAGTAAAAAAGGAATTTTATCTAAATTTCATTTATAAGACAATATAACAAACTGGTTAAAATTAGAAAATGGTTTTATATTGACTTTGCATTTTATAATAACCTTTATATATTTGATGTAGGGTCACTTCAATCCCTAACCTAATATAATCTTATAAACTGCCACTAAGTTGTCACAGGGCTAAATTTCTTTCTATTAAAATCTCCATTAAGTCTCCAAAGTTGTACTAATAGTTCTTAAATGTAATACTTGTACTTTTACAGATGTTGTACTTTTAGTAGTGTATATATGTACTGGTAGCACATGTATTAATCTACTGGTAGCATATATACATATATTATACTTTTGGCCTGAGTGGACTTATAGAACTGACTATCCTATCTCTATACTATAAGGTTTTTTTATTCTTTCAGTCTTAGGCATTCCTAGGATCAGAGGGTCATAGCTTATTTCCTAGATATTCCCCCTGAGGTAGGTTTTCAGACTCTGATTCTGGACTATTCTACCCTTGTGGTAGGATTTCTGCCTTCTACAGGTGATTTCCCAGACTCTAAATCTGGATATATCATTCTCGATGAATGAATTGAATTCTTTTAATCTTGAGGCTATTCCTAAGTCACTATCTACTACTCAAAATAAGTAACACAAGCAAATATAAGCCCTAAGGCTAATTTGACTTTTATCTTACACAAAGTAAAAGTAAATACCTAGTGAAAAAGCACCTCAAGATACACAGAGAAAGAGAACTTAGCCAAAAGCTAGAGAATCAGCAACATATTAAACTCTACAAAAAGCCTATCTCTACAAAAAAATCTGCAGGCCCGACCTTTCAGATTACTTTCCATGTACTTTTAGAAACAAAAAATTCCTTACAACCCTTCTAAAACTGAAATGCGAAATTACACCCAACATTTTCTCTCATGAAGCATGTAGACTGTGTGGAGTGAGAAATGGTTCCGATATCCTACGCTACTTGACCGAATGTCCACAAACTGAAAAGATCAGAAAAAATACTTCTGTCAGTACCTCTTAAATGACAAGCAAGTACACAAGTTAGGATATGCTACAAATGAAAAAGAGTCAGAAAAGAGCTCACTGGTGTAGCTAAAATATATGAAGTCATGAATAGCTAAAACAGTTATGCAAACTGAAACAGATATATCAGCAGTGTAATAAATCCGCTTTTCATTTGTTTATTCATTTACTGTCTTTTTAATTTCCTATTTAATTAGTATTTAATTAGTTTCCTATCTAATACCTATTTAAATCGTCGTTATTCGTTAAATGTAAAGTTCTTTCGAAGTATGTTCATGTTCGTTTTTCACGCTTTGAAATATCGCGCGCTTGCAAAATACTACATCTTTTAACAAAAAAACGCTCTTTCAAATACCTTAATAATTTTACAAATATCGTAACTCGCATCGTTACTCATGTAAAAATTTAACCTTTTGAACAAATTTAACCTTTTGAACTTAATCGTAATTAAACAACTAATGCTAAAATATCTTAAATACACAGAAATATACTGGCCAAACAAGCTTCTTGCCTGAGCCAACTTACTACTACTACAAAAAGGCTTTAAAAAGCTGAAATAGATCAAGTTCGAAGCAAGCTTAACAAGTTTATCAAGTAACAAGTTCAAGGCTCTCAACTGGCTTCCTTTTATAGTAAAATTCTCCTACTATTTAAAACAAAACAACATATAAAATATACAAAATATATAAAATATTTCTAATATTTGTACAGTATAACAAATAATAGAGTTTTGAATTTTTACATTTTTAAGAAAGTTAGTTAGTCTACTAGAAATGAAGCCTATAACATGTTACAAGGGTATCCTCATTTTTTCATTTTTTCATTTTATCCTCATTTTATCCTCAATAGTGGCATTTTTTCTACTAAGATAAAAATGTATAATACTATTTTTTATATTTATTAAGTAATTGGTTTATTTTAGTTTAGCACTAAAAGTCCATTTTTTTGTATATATTTATCATTTTAGACCTACCATTGGCCATAAAAATATACAAATTATATTACTTTTATGTTAGCATAAAAGAAGAGTATATATAAGGCTATGCAAATGTGGAATTAGAAAACAATAGCAATAGTAAGCAAGATTTGTTCTAGGCATAGAGGCTAATATTCACTTAGCAGGAAAAATATGTGCTAGTTTTTTTGCTAGTGCCAAGATATAAAATTGCATCCAAAGTCCAATTTCAAGATACAATTTAGATAGTCAATATATTATATAGCATCTGTCAAGAAAATAATAAGACTAAAAACTTAGCTAACAACATTTAAATTAGAATTAAATTGATACTGAGAAAGAAGGAGCAGTAAGTGGGTGCAGGGCCCAAACCAATATATTTATATGACATTAAATTGCAAGGGGGGGTTGAATTGAAGATAATAAAGAGAGGGGTAGAGTGCGCAACTAAAGAAAGGTGAGAATGGAGAGCCAATCAGAAGGCAGCAAGAGAGAGAGAGATAAGTATAACAAGATTGAGCTAGACAAAGAGAGAAAACAGTAAACAGAGACAAGTGAAGGTGAACTAAAGAAATGACTAAGAAAGTTGCAACCACATCTATATTGCATAAAAAACCTAGCATAGGTTTTTCATTGGTGCTAAAATATAAAATCATACCTATGGTCTAATTTGAAGATGTAATTTCGAAAGTTAAGATGCTATAACATCTATATCACATAAATAAACCTAGGATATTTGCAATTTTTGCATTTTGGAATTTTAGCACTTTGGTAACTGCTGCTAGGGCATATATACAACATACAAGAATGGAGATTGCATATTGGATGCTATACATAGATGTTATATACTAATGTATTATTTATGGCAATCCAATTGATTCACTTTACTAATATTAGCAGAAGTATATCTAGTTATATAGAAACTGTTAAAAAGAGTATATAATGCCTATAGATGATTATGAGTTATTGCTTAACTGTGTATATAAATACATTGTGGGTCTTATTTAGAACTTGTTCTAGGTTTTATTGTGTTTGTTCAATTTTTGAAATTCTAAGTTAAAAATTGCTAGATTGTGTTGCTTATTATGTTGTGGTTTCCTAATAAACTGTTCTATTAGAATCAGTCTTACACACAAAAGTAATACCACTTCTTGGATATCCCTTGTAGAACTAAGCTTTTTTGTTCAGTTTAAAAATACAAAAGCCCATAGCCTAATTGTCTATGAAGTTTACATTTTTAATATGCTTTCTCATAAATAAGATGACATACTTTCTTATTATGCCAATGAAAACTAGATATTAAAGTGCCAATATAGTGTGTACAAGTACATGTCACTCTGCTCTAGTGTACACCTAAATATAGCCTTGAGATAAGTTTTGTACACTGGCATATACTAGCAAATGCTTTGCATAGCATATTAAGCTTACATTTTCTGCATTATCCAAACTGTGACAGGGTAGGATAGAAAGGAATTATGAGATGGTTATCAAAAATAATAATTTTTATTGACATCAAATCCTTTGCCCTCCAGCCTCATTGAGAATCGCCCTCCAGCCTCATTAAGAATCGCCCTCCAGCCTCTTTGAAAATCGCCCTCCAGCCTCATTGAGAATCGCCCTCCAGCCTCATTGAAAATCGCCCTCCAGCCTCATTGAGAATCGCCCTCCAGCCTCATTGAGAATCGCACTCCAGCCTCATTAAAAATCGCCATCCAGTCCCATTGAGAATCGCCCTCCAGCCCCATTGAGAATCGCCCTCCAATCCCATTGAGAATCGCCCTCCAATCCCATTGAGAATCGCCCTCCAGCCCCATTGAGAATCGCCCTCCAGCCTCATTGAGAATCGCCCTCCAGCCTCATTGAGAATCGCCCTCCAGCCTCATTGAGAATCGCCCTCTAGCCTCATTGAGAATCGCCCTCCAGCCTCATTGAGAATCGCCCTCCAGCCTCATTGAGAATCGCCCTCCAGCCTCATTGAGAATCGCCCTCCAGCCTCATTGAGAATCGCCCTCCAGCCTCATTGAGAATCGCCCTCCAGCCTCATTGAGAATCGCCCTCCAGCAGCCATTGAGAATCGCCCTCCAGCCTCATTGAGAATCGCCCTCCAGCCTCATTGAGAATCGCTATCCAGCCTCATTGAGAATCGCCCTCCAGCCTCATTGAGAATCGCCCTCCAGCCTCATTGAGAATCGCCCTCCAGCCTAAAGAAATCAATTGGTGCACCTGCACACTTAAGCATGTTTAAAATCCTTAAATTGAGCAATCAAAGAATTTAAATTGCATAAAAGCTTGCTTTTATTGCTCAAAGAGTAACAAAACTGAATAAATTTAGGTTAACTATGAAAAAAGTTTCTGTGATGCTGTGCAGCTGTGCGTCTAGGATCAGAGTTTGCCTACGCTATTGCAAATTTTACAGGGCACCCCTGTGTTTTTTTATAGATTTTTTCTAATTTTTGTTAGAAATTGTCAGAATAGTCTTCAATTTAAATGCAACTTATCCTTGGTCTGCCACAATTTAAGATATGCACGACCAGATTGGCTGGGTTGTTTGGCAGTTGAGCATTTATGATTGTTGAAAGTACCAAACGAATGTTCAGTGTACTAATATTTTGTGTTTTTTGTGCTAAAGATATCATATCAAATAGTATCATCATATATCAATTGTCCATTTACAGCAACACAGTTATAAACAAGTCATGCCTCAAATACATTAATATAGTATGGCAACATCCAGCATGAATGGTCACTCAGTAGCAGTGGCAGCAGCTTCAGTATCAGATCAGAATAATAGTGCAGCTGCATCACTATTTGCTGATTCCTTGCCCGATAGTCAGCGACGCATCAGTGGCAGCCTCTATGATGAAGAAGAAGACGACTTAGATGACGAAGAGCATCATCTTAATCAATCCTTGTCGTCACTGTCCAGTAGAAACTGTCACTATCGACCATTGTTAAACGAAGGCGAAGAGACAAGGCGGCAGGCGGGTAGAAATAAAGATCGTCATCGTCGGAAGCCAACAATTCTAACGCAGACTCATTTCGATGCTAGGTATCGGTTTACTCGGCCTAAAACTAGTAGCTTATCCTTGCGTCAGCTGCTATCTGGCACCGGTTCGGTGGTGCCGGCAACGATGGGCATTGCTCGAAGCGTTGCCTATTAGACTGCCTGTTAAGCCTGTTCCCATTTATTAGTGTAATCCGTCAGTACCAGTGGAGGTCAGATCTTATTGCCGATACTATAGCCGGATTAACGGTTGGTATCATGAACATACCACAGGGCATGGCCTACGCTATGCTAGCCGATTTGCCACCAGTTTGCGGCCTATATCTGGGATTCTTCCCATTGATATTGTACTTCTTCTTTGGCACATCTAGACAGGTTAGCATGGGCACATTCGCTCTGTCTAGCCTAATGGTTGCCGTGCCAGTAGTTCGTATTGTTGGCGTACAATTAACTCCAGCTCTAGCTGACATTCTTGGCCCGCTGCCAACTATGAGCATTTCGACTGAAGCTCCTGTTGCCATAATTAATAATGCAACAACTAGTCTACCTGTGCCGCATGGCAACTACACGGAAGATGGATTGAATCAATATCGAATTCAGGTGGCTTTAAGTGTCACATTGTTGGCCGGTCTAATTCAAATTGGTCTTGGCCTGTTTCGATTCGGATTTATAACCATCTATTTGAGCACTCCGTTGGTTTCCGGATTCACTACTGGGGCTGCGTTTCACGTTATGACGTCGCAGGTTGGTCTTTATTAATCTTGGCTGTGGCCTAGATTTGAGACTAGAATGCCAGTAGTGCTTTTGGCCTAGTTTGGAGGTCTACCTGTAGTTTGAGTAGCTTGAAGAAGAGCTTTCTGTTCTGTCTGTCCATTTTTGAAATCAAAGTCCCAGATCAAGGATATACTAATATCATTCGGGCATTTTTTAACCGATCTGTGAATTTTTATTTTTCGGTGCTTTTAATTGCACAATCTTTCTTTTCAGCGTCTAATAGTACATGTAACAGCTGTTTAGGCTTAGATTGCACCTCCACCTCCGAGGCAGAGAGTGTACATGTCTGACGGTTATAAAGTCATGGTTGGTGTACATCCTGTCTGAGTGTGTGTATGAATGAGTGCGTGGCCCGCGATAATATGTGCTCAAGAGCCAATGGAATTGTCAGAATTTGCCTCACAGCTGGTTGTGGGATGATGTCGCCGAAGGGTCCCCACAGACCTGCAGTTGTCATTGTTACTATTCAGGGTCCCAGTGGGTTGTACTTTTCGCTTTTATAAGTCGCTTTACTAAAAACTTCTAACCTTCAACCCGTCCCAGGTGCCAGCCATATTCGGCATTAAGGTGCCGCGTCACGCCAGCTCCTTCAAGCTGATCCACTCCTATATGGACATTATCGATAGATTGCCGGACACAAATCCTGCCAGCGTGATCATATCAATAGTGTGCATCTGTCTGCTACTGTTATTCAGATTAATAATTAATGCTAAACTATCGAAACTGTGCCGTTTCCCGGTGCCAATCGAACTGATCCTGGTTGTGCTGGGCACTTCCATTGGACATTTCGGTCATTTGCACACAGCCTACGCAGTTGATATTGTTGGCGAGATACCGAGCGGATTGCGGGCGCCCAGTATGCCGTCGATTGGCTTGTTTCACCTGGTCTGGCAGGACGCTTTCATGCTAGCTATCATAATGTACGTTTGCACCTTTTCTATATGCAAGATCTACGCTAATAAGCATGGCTACTTGCTAGATTCTAATCAGGAGTTATTAGCTAGCGGCATTGTTAACACTGTTGGACCCGTGTTTGGTTGCTACTTCTCTGCCGGATCGTTAAGTCGATCGCAGGTGCAAGAGGATATGGGCGGTCGGACTCAGGTGATTTTGCGTTACATCCTTACATCATTCTGATTCTGTGTGGATTTTCTGATGCTAACTTGTGTCTTCTTGTGCGTGTCTTCCTGATGTCTCATCTGACAAGTTTCTTGGGATGTGTCTCATCCTGATGTGTGTCTTGGGATGTGTCTCATCCTGATGTGTGTCTTGGTGATGTGTCTCATCCTGATGTGTGTCTTGGCGATGTGTCTCATCCTGATGTGTGTCTTGGCGATGTGTCTCATCCTGATGTGTGTCTTGGCGATGTGTCTCATCCTGATGTGTGTCTTGGCGATGTGTCTCATCCTGATGTGTGTCTTGGCGATGTGTCTCATCCTGATGTGTGTCTTGGCGATGTGTCTCATCCTGATGTGTGTCTTGGCGATGTGTCTCATCCTGATGTGTGTCTTGGTGATGTGTCTCATCCTGATGTGTGTCTTGGTGATGTGCGTCTTGGTGATTTGTCTCATCCTGATGTGTGTCTTGGTGATGTGTCTCATCCTGATGTGTGTCTTGGCGATGTGTCTCAGTCATCCTCTCCATGTTTCCTCATTGCGCCCTCGTACTGATAAATTTGCCTATATGACTTCTTGAGCACCACATTAACTCCAACCCGCCTCTGCAGGTTGCCAGCCTGATCGCAGCGAGTCTCATGATATTCGTACTGCTATTCCTTGGACCACTATTTCGCGAACTGCCAACTGCAGTGCTAGCTTGCATTATCATCGTAGCTTTAAAAGGCTTATTTATGCAATTTGGAGACGCTGTGAAACTTTATCGCATATCAAAATATGACTTTAGCATTTGGATTGTCTGCTTTTTTGGAGTTGTAATTCTCAATGTGAGCTACGGACTCATGCTAGGATTTGCTTACAGTCTGCTAACGGTTGTCTGCCGAACGCAATCGCCAAGTACATCTATTCTCGGCCGGTTGCCGACCACGGACATCTATAAGGATGTGAGGTTCTATCCCAGCGCCGTACAGGTGCCGGGGGTTGCGGTGTTTCGCTTCGACGGAGCTCTGTACTTTGCTAGCGTTGACAATTTTCGGTATCGGCTGATGAAGTTGACCGGGTTTGACCCGAAACTGGCCGAGGCTCAGCAGCTGGAGCAGGTGAGGGAGGCGTGTCTTATATGCATCTGCATTGCGGACTGAACTTTGATTTCTTTTTATTCTATTAACTAACTTTTGACTAGCATACAAATTACACCACTGAGAATCGCCCTCCAGCCTCATTGAGAATCGCCCTCCAGCCTCATTGAGAATCGCCCTCCAGCCTCATTGAGAATCGCCCTCCAGCCCCATTGAGAATCGCCCTCCAGCCTCATTGAGAATCGCCCTCCAGTCCCATTGAGAATCGCCCTCCAGCTTCATTGAGAATGGCTCTCCAACATTTTTGACAATCGCCCTCCAGCCCCTTTGAGAATCGCCCCAACCCTAAGAATCGCCCAACCCTGAGAATCGCCCCAACCCTGAGAATCGCCCCAACCCTGAGAATCGCCCCAACCCTAAGAATCGCCCCAACCCTAAGAATCGCCCCAACCCTGTGAATCGCCCCAACCCTAAGAATCGCCCCAACCCCAAGAATTGCCCAACCCTGAGAATCGCCCCAACCCTGTGAATCGCCCCAACCCTAAGAATCGCCCCAACCCTGTGAATCGCCCCAACCCTGAGAATCGCCCCAACCCTGAGAATCGCCCCAACCCAAAGAATCGCCCAACCCTGAAAATCGCCCCAACCCTGAGAATCGCCCCAACCCTGAGAATCGCCCCAACCCTGAGAATCGCCCCAACCCTGTGAATCGCCCCAACCCTAAGAATCGCCCCAACCCTAAGAATTGCCCAACCCTGAGAATCGCCGCAACCCTGTGAATCGCCCCAACCCTAAGAATCGCCCCAACCCTGTGAATCGCCTCAACCCTGAGAATCGCCCCAACCCTGAGAATCGCCCCAACCCTGAGAATCGCCCCAACCCAAAGAATCGCCCAACCCTGAAAATCGCCCCAACCCTGAGAATCGCCCCAACCCTGAGAATCGCCCCTCAACCCTAGCAACTCATATCATCTCAAATCCCAATCAACATCACCAGGAGGCGCAGCACCGCCAGCAGCAGCTGGAGCTGTCCCCGCAGTCGTTAGCCGCCGATGATGAAGCCGGCTCCAACAGTGCGGCCCCCTCGGACACGGCCAGCAGCAGCAGCCATCAGACCAACCAGTCCACCCGCCTGCACCACATCATAGTTGAATGCTCGGGCATCAACTACATCGACAGTGTCGGCGCCAGTTTTCTACGCGTCTTAATCGCCGATTATCAACGCGTAGGCGTGTCAATCCTATTCGCCTGTTGCAAGCATCAATTCCGCCGGATGTTAGAGCGCAGCGAGTTCGCTGACAAGTACAGCGTGTACGTTTCTGTACACGACGCGGTACTGAGCGCCCTGGCTGATTATCCCAATCAGCGAGCACGACTGGCCTCAGACGCTAGGAGCGGCTCGTCTATAGTTGACACGGCGGATACCGCGGCTGTGTTTGAAAGTCAGCGATTGCTGCAGCAGACTGGCGAGTCGCGTGATACCAGCAGCCGGGCTGGATTGAACGTTTGAGGCTTCTGTTTGTGTTTTTTGTGTGCTGTTGCTGCACACGGCATTCTTTAAACAAGGAAAAGTTAGTCAGTTAGGAAGGACAGGATTTTCCTTTGTTTTTTAGATACTTAGCCAGTTCTTTAGTTATTTTTATTTACTTAGTTAGTTAGTCAGTTAGTTAGTTAGTTAGTTAGTTAGTTAGTCAGTTAGTTAGTCAGTTAGTCAGTTAGTCAGTTAGTCAGTTAGTTACTTAGTCAGTTAGTTAGTCAGTTAGTTAGTCAGTTAGTTAGTCAGTTAGTTAGTCAGTTAGTTAGTTAGTTAGTCAGTTAGTTAGTCAGTTAGTTAGTCAGTTAGTTAGTTAGTTAGTCAGTTAGTTAGTTAGTTAGTCAGTTAGTTAGTTAGTTAGTTAGTCAGTTAGTTAGTTGTTAGTTAGTTAGTTAGTTAGTTAGATAGTTAGTTAGTCAGTCAGTTAGTTAGTTAGTTAGTCAGTTAGTTAGTTAGTTAGTTAGTTAGTCAGTTAGTTAGTTAGTTAGTTAGTCAGTTAGTTAGTTAGTTAGTCAGTTAGTTAGTTAGTTAGTCAGTTAGTCAGTTAGTTAGTTAGTCAGTCAGTTAGTTAGTTAGTTAGTTAGTTAGTTAGTTAGTCAGTTAGTTAGTTAGTTAGTTAGTCAGTTAGTTAGTTAGTTAGTTAGTCAGTTAGTTAGTTAGTTAGTTAGTTAGTCAGTTAGTTAGTTAGTTAGTTAGTTAGTCAGTTAGTTAGTTAGTTAGTCAGTTAGTTAGTTAGTTAGTCAGTTAGTTAGTTAGTTAGTTAGTCAGTCAGTTAGTTAGTTAGTTAGTCAGTCAGTTAGTTAGTTAGTTAGTTAGTCAGTCAGTTAGTTAGTCAGTCAGTTAGTTAGTCAGTCAGTTAGTCAGTTAGTTAGTTAGTTAGTTAGTTAGTTAGTTAGTCAGTCAGTTAGTTAGTCAGTCAGTTAGTCAGTCAGTTAGTTAGTTAGTTAGTTAGTTAGTTAGTTAGTTAGTCAGTCAGTTAGTTAGTCAGTCAGTTAGTTAGTCAGTTAGTTAGTTAGTCAGTCAGTTAGTTAGTCAGTCAGTTAGTTAGTCAGTTAGTTAGTTAGTTAGTTAGTCAGTCAGTTAGTTAGTTAGTTAGTTAGTCAGTCAGTTAGTTAGTTAGTTAGTTAGTCAGTCAGTTAGTTAGTCAGTCAGTTAGTCAGTCAGTTAGTCAGTCAGTTAGTTAGTTAGTTAGTTAGTTAGTTAGTTAGTCAGTCAGTTAGTTAGTCAGTCAGTTAGTCAGTCAGTTAGTTAGTTAGTTAGTTAGTTAGTTAGTTAGTTAGTTAGTCAGTTAGTTAGTTAGTTAGTCAGTCAGTTAGTTAGTTAGTTAGTTAGTTAGTCAGTCAGTTAGTTAGTCAGTCAGTTAGTTAGTCAGTCAGTTAGTCAGTCAGTTAGTTAGTTAGTTAGTTAGTTAGTTAGTTAGTCAGTCAGTTAGTTAGTCAGTCAGTTAGTCAGTCAGTTAGTTAGTCAGTCAGTTAGTTAGTTAGTTAGTTAGTTAGTTAGTTAGTTAGTCAGTCAGTTAGTTAGTCAGTCAGTTAGTTAGTCAGTTAGTTAGTTAGTCAGTCAGTTAGTTAGTCAGTCAGTTAGTTAGTCAGTTAGTTAGTTAGTTAGTAGTTATTCGACCCTCAGCCAGCAGTCATGCCCAATCCGTGACCCCTGAGCACGCATACACAAGGATTAGTTCTTGTTTTTCCTAGCGTACGGATTCGAACCCAGGGACAGCGTCTGTAGCGCAAGACTGTCGGTCGTGTTGAAGTTCGTGTGCAGCAAGAATACATTTCTGGCTGACTGATTTGTATCTCATATTTAGCATAGACTGATAGAGTTCATTAGTGTAGCCGCTTTTTGGTCACAGGAATCAGCCACTTATTTGTGTTTCATTCGATTCACTATATTTACCTTTAATTCACTTTTCCCTGTGTATTCAATAATTTCATAGATATAGGAATCAGGAGGCTTGTCGGTAATCTCTTTGATCTATCTATGCATATTTAGATGGCACACTTTCAAGCAGACCTCGTGGTTTTTTACTTGCTTCTTTAAAATTCCTATTCATTTAGATCGATAATATTTACATGCCTGAACCTGAAACCGAGAACTACTATTAGTAGAAGTTTTGAAGAAATCATTTCTTTGAAAAAAATTCATGTTATTTGCGTGGTTGACAAAATCTTTATTTTCTATAAACGAAGTTTTCAGTTTTACTTATAGTAGTAATAGAATCTGCGAATTAATTTTTTTATATTGAATGCGTTGATATTATTTATACTTGTACATGTGATTTCTGGATTGCTTGTCTGGCGTAGTAAAAAATATAGCAATAATATAATGTTAACTGGTGATATTCATAGAATATATATTTCCTAACTTATAATTTACATACCGACGCCAAACTAGCAATCCATCGATTTTATATACATGTATACAAGCTCTTTTCTACCTTTATATATTACGGACACTATATAAAAACGAATTTATTCATATTTTTCTATTGCTATTTCCTCAATCTTTAATGAGTAGTTTCTATAGAACTTTTTACAATTACAGTTTTTTTCAGCAGCTGATTTGATCTTTTCTCTAGTATAGTCATACTTGGTAAAGTTGTAATACTTAATGCGCTTTACATACAGTCCTGCGTATAACACTGTATCCCTCTGCACTTTTTGGATTCGTGTTTTTATATCTTCAATAGTTTTCTATATATATATCAAAATTTCAGTTTTAATTGCGTTTTCCTACTTTTGAAGGTTCTTTTGTTGCCAATAAGTTGTCTACTGCGTTTTATGTTCCGTTACTTATGCTATTTATGGTTATTAATGCTCTTATGTAATATTGATTTTTTGCACAGTTGCCTAAATCATTGCACTGCTAATGAATTGTCAATTTGTCTATAGTGTACTTTAATGACCATTTACAGTGTTAAGAATAGCTAAAGAGTCACTCTAGCGAATCTGGGGCGACTATTGTGATTTTTAACAACTCAAACGACTGTAATGGGGTGGAGAGGCTTTCCTTGAGTTGCAGAATTGTAAAAGAGTCGCGAAAAAAAGTCATCTAAGAGTGTTGCTAGCTCTGAACTCCCTACTAACTCAAGTAGACTAAATAGAGTTGTTAAAAAATGGGAAAGGCGATTCTAATTCAGTGACGCAGATGCGCTTTGATGCAAGTCGGTGAGTCTACAGACTACAGCGACTCTTAGCCATAGATACTAAAATATCTAGATGGGTCACTCAGGCATATATATACTTAGTAAAACAGCTTTCTACTTTCAGTTCAGTAGCAAAGAAGAATACATAAGCTATTTTATAAAATTAAGGCAGCTGAAATGACTTTGATAAGTTTAGAAGCCCGAGCTTGCAGGCGTAAACAACTTGCTAATTGGTTCGGCAATAGTGTACATTGGCCAGTCCACTGAAATGTACATGGCAGCTTTAGACTGGAATTCCGAGAAAGGCAATAAAAATTGGGGCGGGGCGGGGGTTGAGTGGAAAGGCGCGGTTAGAGGGTTTAAGCCATAGATAAAGTATACATAGATTCCACCCCTGCCCAGAATGTACACACGCTCGTGTCCAAACTTTGACCACCATAAAACTCACCGTGCTCTCATTGGCTGGCGCGAAAGCCTTCCTTTCAACACCTTCGATTTCATTCCCTCACCCCTTCCACACAAGAAAGCTTTATAACTTTAATGCGCGGAACGAAAGGATGTCTTACCAGTTTCAACAGTTAAAGCGGAGATAATAGAAAAGCGGAGTTGGGGGAATGTACACACGTGGACTCAATGTGCATAGCGTGGCCCAGCCAATAGGAGCGCAGTGAATAAAGTGATGGTCACAATTTAGACACTCCGCGGGGGTAGGGGTGGAATCTATGTATACTTTATCTATGGTTTAAGCTGGGGAGCCAATAAATGAGCCTTGGCTTTAAAAATAAATTAAAATGCTTCTGTTTAACTTACTACTGAACTAAAAGTAGCTTACACGCAAATGTGCTGAGTGGCCCATCTAGTTAGTCTAGTATCTGTTCTCTTAGCACACCCCAGATACGACTCTACGACCCCAGAGTCATTTCAAAGTGGCAGACAATAAAACGGCTCAAATTGACTCTTAGGCAACTCTTTGACCACTTTTTGGCGACTTTGTACCTCGAAATCTTGTCGTTTTAGAGCCGTTTAGAGTCGCTTCTTTCCTATTTTACCTGTGTTACCTGGAACCACTCTGGATGAACGCTTCTTGGCTTAGGTACCGTTTTCATTTCATTTAGCTGGTCACATTGAATTGATAGACAAACAATTCATTTATTAAACAAATAGCTTTCCTTACTTAAAATTGTTAATTTCAAAAACAATTTTTTATTGATCATGCACAGGTATTGTGAAAACTGTTGTGTTCATTTTGCAAGATGTTTTTCATTTTATCGGAATAAATATTTTTCTAATTTATTATATTTACACAAACTGTTTGCCCGCATGCATGCAGTTTGTCCTGATTTTGTCATTTGGCAACACAATATATTTACTTTTTTTCTGGTGCAATACTAAATAAGTATTCACATACGAGTAATTTACTTCAGCATAGTCTGTCGATTTAGTTGTGCTTTTGGTCCTGTAGCTAACAATAATATTTTGTCCTGTCATTTCGCCTAGTCTAAACTGCTGCTTCAATTTTTACGAACTCTCTAAACAATCGGCTTATGATTATCTTGTATCTTGTGATTGATTACTAATCAATAAAATTGTTACTTCGATTCTCTAAATGTACTTTTCTGTTGTTGGGCTATGCTGTTAAGAAATATACTTTCATGCCGTTGCAAAGTAGCTCAGAATGTACTTTCTGCGGTGGCTATGCAGCTTAGAAATGTACTTTTATGTTGTTGCTATGCAGCTCAGAAAAAGTTCTTTTCTACTGTTGCAATGCAGCTAAGAGTGTACTTTTCTACTGTTGCTATGCAGCTAAGAGTGTACTTTTCTACTGTTGCTGTTCAACTAAGAGTGTACTTTTCTGCTGTTGCTATGCAGCTCAAAATGTACTTTTCTATCGTTGCTATTTATAAATGATTTTTGTCGGTTACAAAGCTTTGCACACCAATGCTTAAGTCATGCGGTTGCCAGTAGATAAATCAAAACAATGAATTCTTTTTGTGTCAAACGCGATTTATAAACAATTATACTTTTATTGAATATTTTTATACCCGAAAATTTTTCTATTGGTGTACTAAAATATTTAAAAAAATCGAATACTCGAAGCAATCTGTATGTGTTTATGTCATTAAATGTTTTACTTTAAAAATTGGATAATTTGTTTACTAAAGTTTGTGATGATTTTCCGCTAGTTCTCGTAAAACTATTTTATATTAGCAGGAAATATTTAGCAATTTGGTCACGTGCTGGTTTCTTTCTCTGTTCAATAGATAATAATTCTATATCACAATAAAATGTGCATGTCACAATAATTACGGTGTTGAGATTGTCCTGCTGATTATATTTTACCGTTTCTTGTGATTTATTTGGATTTCATTTACTGTGCACTTAAGGCTTTTATAGTTATCAGACCAGATGGTTGCAGATGTTCCCTAAAGAGTCGCGTCCCTACCCTAAAGAAAAATAGTCCCTACCCTACTCTAAAGAAAAATAGTCACTACCCTACTCTAAAGAAGAATAGTCACTACCCTACTCTAAAGAAGAATAGTCCCTACCCTACTCTAAAGAAAAATAGTCACTACCCTACTCTAAAGAAGAATAGTCCCTACCCTACTCTAAAGAAAAATAGTCCCTACCCTACTCTAAACAACAGTTCCTACCCTACCCTAAAGAAGAATAGTCACTACCCTACTCTAAAGAAAAATAGTCACTACCCTACTCTAAAGAAGAATAGTCCCTACCCTACTCTAAAGAAGAATAGTCCCTACCTACCCTAAACAACAGTTCCTACCCTACCCTAAAGAAGAATAGTCCCTATCCTACTCTAAAGAAGAATAGTCCCTACCTACCCTAAACAACAACACTTCCTACCCTACCCGAAAGAAGAATAGTCCCTACCCTACTCTAAAGAAGAATAGTCCCTACCCTATTCTAAAGAATAATAGTCCCTACCCTACCCTAAACAACACTCCCTACCCTACCCTAAAAAAGAAGTCGCTACCCTACCCTAAAGAAGAATAGTCCCTATCCTACTCTAAAGAAGAATAGTCCCTACCTACCCTAAACAACAACACTTCCTACCCTACCCGAAAGAAGAATAGTCCCTACCCTACTCTAAAGAAGAATAGTCCCTACCCTACTCTAAAGAAGAATAGTCCCTACCTACCCTAAACAACAGTTCCTACCCTACCCTAAAGAAGAATAGTCCCTATCCTACTCTAAAGAAGAATAGTCCCTACCTACCCTAAACAACAACACTTCCTACCCTACCCGAAAGAAGAATAGTCCCTACCCTACTCTAAAGAAGAATAGTCCCTACCCTATTCTAAAGAATAATAGTCCCTACCCTACCCTAAACAACACTCCCTACCCTACCCTAAAAAAGAAGTCGCTACCCTACCCTAAAGAATAGTCCCTAGCCTACCCTAAAGAATAATAGTCCCTACGCTACCCTATGAACTATCTTTCCCAAAAGCCCTATCCACACCTTTCTAAGCCCAGCATAGTTGGGCTTACTGGGCCTAAGGTCAGTTACGATAAAAATGTTGATTAAACGCTGCTTTTATCTACCTGCTGCTGAGTCGAAATTAAACTGAAATTTCTGTTAAATAGTTACTCCTACCATTTTCCTGTTACAAATTCGGAGTTTATTTATTCAACAAAAAATTTATTTCCGCAGACAGTAAGCAAACAATGCTCTCAAGTAGCAGAGCTGCTTTGGTTGCTGCAGCAGCTAAGCTGCCCAGGCTGGTCACGCGCTACGGCTACTGCACAACCGCGGCCGGGGAGCGGCAGCAGCAGAAGCCTCTGTCGCCAAAAATCACCACCCATCCAACTAGGAACGATCGCGCCAAAGATCCACGCTGGAAAGACGTCGACATGACTCGCGCAGTTGACGAAGCCGACGTTGTTATTGTTGGCGGCGGGCCCGCCGGTCTCTCGGCCGCCTGTCGGTTGGCCCAGTTGAACGCCGAGAAGGGCACTGAAATGCGTATTGTGGTGCTGGAGAAGGCCTCGTTAGTGGGGGCGCACACTATGTCTGGGGCGTGCCTGGATCCAAAGGGTCTGGTTGAGCTGTTTCCGGACTGGCAGGTACTGCTTTTGTTAGTTTTTAGTTTATACATTTTTCTAAGCTGGCTAGTAGTACTGTTAATTCGGTTCATTAGTTAGTTAGTTAGTTATTGTGTTAGTTAGTTAGTTAGTTAGTGTGTTAGTTAGTTAGTTAGTTAGTTAGTGTGTTAGTTAGTTAGTTAGCTAGTTAGTTAGTTAGTGTGTTAGTTAGTTAGCTAGTTAGTTAGTCAGTCAGTTAGTTCGTTAGTCAGTCAGTTAGTTAGTTACTTAGTGTGTTAGTTAGTTAGTTAGTTAGTTAGTTAGTTAGTTAGTGTGTTAGTTAGTTAGCTAGTTAGTTAGTTAGTTAGTTATTTAGTTAGTTAGTTCGTTAGTCAGTCAGTTAGTTAGTTAGTTAGTGTGTTAGTTAGTTAGTTAGTTAGTTAGTTAGTTAGTTAGTTAGTGTGTTAGTTAGTTAGCTAGTTAGTTAGTCAGTCAGTTAGTTCGTTAGTCAGTCAGTTAGTTAGTTAGTTAGTGTGTTAGTTAGTTAGTTAGTTAGTTAGTGTGTTAGTTAGTTAGTTAGTTAGTTAGTGTGTTAGTTAGTTAGTTAGTTAGTTAGTGTGTTAGTTAGTTAGTTAGTTAGTTAGTTAGTTAGTTAGTCAGTCAGTTAGTTAGTTAGTCTGTTAGTTAGTTAGTTAGTTATTTAGTTAGTTAGTTAGTTATTTAGTTAGTTAGTTAGTTAGTTATTTTTCCTAGTTAGTTAGTTAGTTCGTTAGTTAGTTAGTTAGTTAGTTAGTTAGTTAGTTAGTTAGTTAGTTAGTCAGTCAGTTAGTTAGTCTGTTAGTTATTTAGTTAGTTACTTAGTTAGTTTATTTGTTTGTTTGTTTTTTCCTTGAGTGTCATTGAATCCTGAGTGACATTGAGTCCCTGATTCGCATTGTGTCCTTGAGTGACACTGTTTCTTGGAGTGACGTCAACATAAAATACCCTAGGGGTATTATAATTCCCGAGTAAAACTGTTGCATAATCGCCTAACAAACAGTATGACAATAATAGATGGTACTATTAAGTCTAAAACAGGTGTAAACCATGATGTATTTCTAAGTACTAATCGCCCAATCTCCGGCAGGAACGCGGCGCCCCGCTGCACACGCCGGTCACTGGTGACAAATTCTACATGCTAACAGAGAAGCGCGCCATACCGCTGCCCCTGCTGCCCGGCATGCCCATGCACAACCATGGCAACTATATTGTCAGACTGGGCAATGTGGTTGCTTGGCTAGGCGAACAGGCCGAAAGCCTTGGCGTTGAAGTCTATCCGGGCGTTGCCGCGGCCGAAGTTCTGTACACAGAGGACGGTTCCGCTGTCAAAGGCGTAGCAACTAACGATGTTGGCATAGCTAAAGACGGCTCGCCTAAGGATAGCTTCGAACGGGGCATGGAGTTCCACTGCAAACAGCTCATCATTGCCGAGGGCACGCACGGCCACTTGGCCAAGCATCTGATTAACCGGTACGATCTAAGAGCTGGACGCGAACCCCAGACCTACGGTATCGGCTTCAAAGAGCTATGGGAATTGTCCGAAGATCGCTGGCGTCCCGGATATGTTGAACACGGAGTCGGTTGGCCGCTGGACTCCGGCACATACGGTGGCTATTTTATCTACCATCTGAACGAAGGCTCGCCATTGGCAGCCGTGGGTTTTGTTGTCGGCTTAGACTACTCTAATCCCTACTTGAGTCCGTTCCGCGAGTTCCAACAGTTTAAGCATCATCCGCACGTGGCCGCCGCGCTCACTGGCGGCAAGCGGATTGGCTACGGCGCCAGGGCGCTTAACGAAGGCGGAGTGCAGAGCCTGCCTAAGCTGACCTTTCCTGGCGGGTGTCTAGTCGGCTGCACCGCCGGCATGATCAATGTGCCGAAGGTGAGCTGCTGAGTCTGCAGAATATCCACTCACCTTGATGCTGATTATCTCCTCATCTTGATGCTGAATATTCCCTCATCTTGATGCTAAATATTCCCTCATATTCAAGCTGAATATTCCCTCATATTCAAGCTGAATATTCCCTCATATTCAAGCTGAATATTCCCTCATATTCAAGCTGAATATTCCCTCATATTCAAGCTGAATATTCCCTCATATTCAAGCTGAATATTCCCTCATATTCAAGCTGAATATTCCCTCATATTCAAGCTGAATATTCCCTCATATTCAAGCTGAATATTCCCTCATATTCAAGCTGAATATCCCCTCATATTCAAGCTGAATATCCCCTTATCTTGATCCTGAATATTCCCTCATCTTGCAGCTGAATGTACCCTCATATTCAAGCTGAATATTCCCTCATATTCAAGCTGAATATCCCCTTATCTTGATCCTGAATATCCCTCATATTCAAGCTGAATATCTTCTCACTTTGATGCTGAATATTCCTTCATCTTGATGCTGAATATCCCCTCATCTTGATGCTGAATATCCCTTCATCTTGATGCTGAATATCCTCTCAATCTTCAAGCTGAATATCCCCTCATCTTGATGCTGAGTATCCCTTAAATATCTAATAATAAAGATCTTATTATAGCTGAATATCGAAGCTAATTGATCTAATTGACTTTTCACTGTCCATACCAAAACCGCACTATAGGTAAAAGGCACCCACAACGCTATGAAGTCCGGTTCCCTAGCGGCTGAAGCTGTTCACGAAGCAATCGGTTCCGGCGAAATCGAACCCACGACCTACGAGGAAGCGTTGCGCAACTCTTGGGTGTACAAAGAGTTGCACAGCGTCAGAAACATTCGACCAAGTTTTCACCTGCTCAATGGTCGCCTCGGCATGTTTGGCGGTATGGCCTACACTGGCGCTGTTTGGTATTTTACTCGGGGACGCGAACCCTGGACCTTCTCGCACAGCGGTACCGATCATGAGAAACTATTGCCAGCCAAAGATTGCAAGCCGAAAGATTATCCAAAGCCGGACAATGTCCTATCGTTTGACTTGTTGAGTAGCGTAGCTCTCACGAGTACAAATCACGATCATGACCAGCCGCCTCATCTCACTTTGTATGACGATTCCGTACCTGGCCAAGTTAACCTGTCAGTCTACGACGGCCCGAGCAACGGTTCTGCCCAGCTGGCGTTTACGAATACGTCGAATTAGACGACGGTTCCAAGCGATTGCAAATCAACGCGCAGAATTGCATCCACTGCAAGACATGCGATATTAAAGATCCGACTCAGAATATTAACTGGGTTACGCCGCAGGGTGGAGAAGGACCGGCTTATAACGGAATGTGATTGTTGCGAAGTGATTGACAGATTGATTAACGCTAATCACTGACGATATACGCATAGATGGGTCATTTCACTAATTTACTCGTGTACTAATTTACTCGTGTACTACTCTTAGTACCAGATGTAAGTGGCACAAAATTGGCGAAATTAGTTAATCAAACTTTGCAAACAATTTTACATACAATTTAATCGTATTTAAATTAAATAGCTAAGAAACGAGCTAATGAGGACTGAGGGGCTGTTATTATATTTGATTTTAGGCATGGCGCAGCTAGATCTGTACGCTCTGTGGACTGGACAATGTACATTGTGTCCCCCTCTCTCCCTGCAGCCAATCAGCTCTGGTCTATCTGACTTGCAATAAAACGCCATTAAAAACTATTTAATGGCCTGGACAAATAAAGTTTTTATTTCTTGGCCTGACCAATTAAAAAAAATAAAATGACAGCCTAGACTTACTCAAGGAGGAGTGTACAGCGGCCCTAATTTTAAACTTTATTTATCGTTAGGCGTGTACACTTCACTGTGTCCCGGGGAGTTGGCCCTCTTAAGGGCGTTAATTGCACGAGCAGAGCCAAGCCGAGATTCCAATTTAGCCCCAACACATTAATGTGACTGCACTTGGAATCGAGCCTGGGCCGCTGGCACATGAGAGCGCCGCGCAAGACCACTCTAGTTGCTTTTCTTCTAACTTTTACACGATGTTAAGAATTTATCTTTGCGAAAACAAATTGTACTACTGTCCCAAGAGTAGTCACGCGTATCGACACTGGTGGAGAATAGAGAATGGACCAATCTCGTTAATTTGATTAACTATGGTTGTTAATAATCGATTTTTTGTTCATAAATATCGATAATTAACTATTAATTATTAATATCGCTTCAGGTAGAATGCTAGCTTTAGTAAACTGTCCCAGGCTCGTCAGACTTCAATTTATTTAAATAGAATAAATTAAATTCTATTAGTATTTTAGTATTAGTATCTATTAGAAGTGGCTATTGGCAGTTTTACTAATAACCCCAGTAAGTGCAGTCAGTGTGAGAGATTATTTCAATTGAAAGAGCAAGTGCTCAAAGTTGTTTTGCCCGTGTACAAAGTTTTTAGTATATCATTAATTCATTATATTTTCAGTGAACCGACGTGTCGTAGTGTTATTCTTTAATTTTGATTTGCTTGCAATCATCAATATTTCCTCTGTAATTAACGTTCAATTGCGTATACCTATAGTTTAACCTCGTATGGGTCATTATTTTAATTATTGTGCATTGTAATATGGTGAAGCTTCTGGATTTCATCGATTTTTGTTTTGCTTTTTTATTTTACTACAAGTGTAGCTAGTACTTGTAATTTCTTTAAACTCCTCTTGTTCACCCCTCTCTTAGCCCCTCTATATCTATCTCACCCCTCTCTTAGCCCCTCTATATCTATCTCACCCCTCTCCTAGCCCCTCTATATCTATCTCACCAGTCTCTTAGCCCCTATATATCTATCTCAACCCTCTCTTAGCCCCTCTATATCTATCTCACCCTCTCTT
Source organism: Macrostomum lignano (assembly GCA_002269645.1). Lineage (NCBI taxonomy): Eukaryota > Metazoa > Platyhelminthes > Macrostomidae > Macrostomum > Macrostomum lignano. Next base: position 103,000 of record NIVC01003014.1, on the reverse strand, counting down.
AGCCCCTCTATATCTATCTCACCCTCTCTTAGCCCCTCTATATCTATCTCACCCCTCTCCTAGCCCCTCTATATCTATCTCACCAGTCTCTTAGCCCCTATATATCTATCTCAACCCTCTCTTAGCCCCTCTATATCTATCTCACCCCTCTCTTAGCCCCTCTATATCTATCTCACCCCTCTCTTAGCCCCTCTATATCTATCTCACCCCTCTCCTAGCCCCTCTATATCTATCTCACCAGTCTCTTAGCCCCTCTATATCTATCTCACCCCTCTCTTAGCCCCTCTATATCTATCTCACCAGTCTCTTAGCCCCTATATATCTATCTCAACCCTCTCTTAGCCCCTCTATATCTATCTCACCCCTCTCTTAGCCCATCTATATCTATCTCACCCCTCTCTTAGCCCCTATATATCTATCTCACCCCTCTCTTAGCCCCTATATATCTATCTCACCCCTCTCTTAGCCCATCTATATCTATCTCACCCCTCTCTTAGCCCCTATATATCTATCTCACCCCTCTCTTAGCCCCTATATATCTATCTCACCCCTCTCTTAGCCCCTATATATCTATCTCACCCCTCTCTTAGCCCCTCTATATCTATCTCACCCCTCTCTTAGCCCCTATATATCTATCTCACCCCTCTCCTAGCCCCTCTATATCTATCTCACCCCTCTCTTAGCCCCTCTATATCTACCTCACCCCTCCCCTCCCATCTCTCCCATCTCTCTGTCGCACTCCCTCCCCATCTCCCTCACTCCCCATCTCTCTCACTCCCTCCCTATCTCCCTCACTCCCTCCCCATCTCTCTCACCCCCTCCTCATCTCTCTCTACCCCTCCTTATCTTTCTCACCCCCTCCCTATCTCTCTCACCCTCTCGTCCAGATTATCTCAGTGTTTTACAGTTATTAAGTTTTCTAATAGCTCCATTCATACTTTCACGGGTATCTGAAATTTAGGATTACAAAACAGTGTATAGTCTATAGAAAGTTCCAGGCTCAAATTTCTGTACCCAATAAACGAGTAATTCTTAGCCGTCAATGCCTCTGCAAAAAGAAATTTGTGACAGGCCATAAACTACCGAACTAGTTAAAGGCTTGAGTGGACGGAGGGAGGGCGGGTGTCGCGTTGACATTCTAAGCAGTATTAAAATAATACAGCCTATTAACAATAGAATTCTTTCCCGCTCGCACACACTGTGTAAGTTAGCTTGCATACAAAAGCACAGACCTGTGGTTCCCGTGGGGTTGTTGTAATATTACTGCAATCTGTATTAGATCCTTCATCATTTATATAAGTCTAAACATTTGGTTCTCCTTCTTTAAAATTCAATTCCTTAGAATTCTGTTAGGGAAAAAGTAATTTTGTTCTCAATCTAGATTTATTTATTTGTTTTTTTAGTATTCCACGACTTTCGCCAATAAGCTTTTCTGCTTATACTATAGGGGTTGGCTCACTCCGACCCTCGGGTCCTTTAAAACTTCACAATAGCAATCCAGCCAGCTCAAGGTTTGTCTCTCTTCTCAGCTCTCTTCTTTCTAATCTCCTCTTCTCCTCTCTCCTCTCCTCCTCTCGTCTCGTCTCGTCTCGTCTCTTCTTACGCTTCATCTTAGCAGTCATACGCCAGATTCTCTATCTTGCCCTGGAAATAACAAAGTTTTCCAACCCCTTTCTTAGACAGACCCTGAGTGAGGGAGTGCAGTTTCTGAAATGAGACTTGTCCTTAAAGAAGAGAGAAGAATTAAAAGAGGCTGACTGCAGAAAAAATACCACATGAAGGAGCGCACTGGTTAGGTCTAGAAATATAATAAAAGTGACTGTACACAACTACCGCCTATTGTATGGTGTGGCCTGTCTTGAGCATGTGCACGTACTCTAGCTATTGCTGGGCGTTGCCAAATACAACTCACTGGTCTGGCTATCCGTGTGTGCTGCTCTGTGTCTCTCCCTATTCAAGGCAGGCTTGGAATGGTTTTAGAACTGTTTGCCCCGGGCTACAACAGACCGTGGGCTTATAATTCTTCAAAACCCTTGTGGTCGGCTGTTTATGCCTGAGCACAGTATGTGCACAGTCTTGTCCTTCTCTCGCCCCCCTTCTCTGTCTATCTGTCTGTCTCCGTCGATCTCGCTATCTTCACCCTGATCCTTTCCTATCTGAGCGAGACAGTTGAGCAACAAAATTAGAAAAGAGAAGAAGATCGTAGCTGCTCAACAATATTGTCAGAGTTTTAAAACTTCACTGTTTCATCGAAATATAGTTTATTTGATACAAAAAATTGACATGTTTTGCAAGTTTTCTTAAATCCCAAGACACTTTTAAACTTTATTTCAGCTTCTTCTTAGCTATTAACAGGCATCAGCTCAGTTAACTGTCGACTTCAGGCTTAGGTGTTTTTTCAACAAGAACAACAAACAGTTTGATCATGACTACCGAGTTGCAGAAGTCGCCTCAAGTTGATATGAAAGGCTTTTTGCTTCGTTATGTAAGTTCCTTTTGAAAACTTTAATGTCTCTGGCTTTTCATGGTTTTTCTAATGTCGCTGTAAACTAGTTGTGGCGCTATTGATATCAGTTGTGGCGCTATTGATATCAGTTGTGGCGCTATTGATATAAATTGTGACGCTATTGATATCAGTTGTGACGCTATTGATATCAGTTGTGGCGCTATTGATATCAGTTGTGGCGCTATTAATATCAATTGTGACGCTATTGATATCAGTTGTGACGCTATTGATATCAGTTGTGGCGCTATTGATTTTAATTGTGGCGCTATTGATTTAATTGTGGCGCTGTTGATATCTGAAAACTACGCCGAAATTGTGGCGCCTGGCCCCATTCCAACACAAAAATGCCTACAACTCCCATTTACGGTACTAACATTATTATTAATATTATTTATCTTTTACTCGTTTCACTCTTGTCTCTAAACAAACATTCCAGGAAACATTTAAAGGTCGCAGCGGTTGGAAAAAGCGTTGGGCCGTTCTGTGCGATTTCTGTCTGTATCTTTACAAAGGTGAGAACAGCATTGACTTGACAGTCGAGTCAGTCAGTCAGTCAGTCAGTCAGTCAGTCAGTCAGTCAGTCAGTCAGTCAGTCAGTCAGTCAGTGAGTCATTCAGTCAGTCAGTCAGTCAGTCAGTCAGTCAGTCAGTCAGTCAGTCAGTCAGTCAGTCAGTCAGTCAGTCAGTCAGTCAGTCAGTCAGTCAGTCAGTCAGTCAGTCAGTCAGTCAGTCAGTCAGTCAGTCAGTCAGTCAGTCAGTCAGTCAGTCAGTCAGTCAGTCAGTCAGTCAGTCAGTCAGTCAGTCAGTCAGTCAGTCAGTCAGTCAGTCTCCACAACACTTGAATACTTTAATTTTCTTTCAGAGCAAACCAGCAAAGAATGTTTCTACGCTCTTCTGCTGCCGAATTCTCGGGTTACTCAATCGCACGATTCAAGCGGCCAGTACCGCAGCTCCATCAAGGTACGGTTGACCTGTGATTGAGATCATTAAATACTCTACTGTTATTCTAATTTGGTAACTAATCAACTAACTAACTAACTAACTAACTAACTAACTAACTAACTAACTAACTAACTAACTAACTAACTAACTAACTAACTAACTAACTAACTAACTAACTAACTAACTAACTAACTAACTAACTAACTAATCAACCAACTAACTAACTAATCAACCAACTAACTAACTAACTAACTAACTAACTAACTAACTAACTAACTAACTAATCAACCAACTAACTAACTAGCTAACTAACTAACTAACTAATCAACCAACTAACTAACTAACTAACTAACTAACTAACTAACTAACTAATCAACCAACTAACTAACTAGCTAACTAACTAACTAACTAATCAACCAACTAACTAACTAACTAACTAACTAACTAACTAACTAACTAACTAACTAACTAACTAACTAATCAACCAACTAACTAACTAACTAACTAATTAACTAACTAACTAACTAACTAACTAACTAACTAATCAACCAACTAACTAACTAGCTAACTAACTAACTAACTAATCAACCAACTAACTAACTAACTAACTAACTAACTAACTAACTAACTAACTAACTAACTAACTAACTAACTAATCAACCAACTAACTAACTAACTAACTAACTAACTAACTAACTAACTAACTAACTAACTAACTAATCAACCAACTAACTAACTAGCTAACTAACTAACTAACTAATCAACCAACTAACTAACTAGCTAACTAACTAACTAACTAACTAACTAACTAACTAACTAACTAACTAACTAACTAACTAATCAACCAACTAACTAACTAACTAACTAACTAACTAACTAACTAACTAACTAATCAACCAACTAACTAACTAACTAACTAACTAACTAATCAACCAACTAACTAACTAACTAACTAACTAACTAACTAACTGACTAACTAATCAACCAACTAACTAACTAACTAACTAACTAACTAACTAATCAACTAACTAACTAACTAACTAACTAACTAACTAACTAACTAACTAACTAACTAACTAACTAACTAACTAACTAACTAACTAACTAACTAACTAACTAACTAACTAATCAACCAACTAACTAACTAACTAACTAACTAACTAACAACGTGAAGGGAAATAATCTGTACATGTAATTTAAAATAGACATTGGAATGTGAATTTTGCCATCAACTTCCTTCCAATCCAAGCACGCATAGCCAAATCATGCACAATTGCTGTGTATGCATAGCGCTACCGGTATTGCACTCACAAAAATTGCGCTTTACGAGCGAACTCTTGACGAATAAGACTAAGAGAGAGCCGGCGGCGGTGGGGTTGCGGCTCACTGAGTCTGTCGGATTGAATGATTATACGATCCCAGTCGCATGCTTGGATGTCGTACTCGTTTGTGAACCCGCCTCTACCCTAGCCCGGCTCTTAAAAGTAACTTCTCATGTATAATTAAACCCTACCCAGGTTGAAGAGGTTAATCAGCAGCCTGTGTACCTGAGCACCGAGACTCCGCTAGATTTTCAACTGTGGTTTGAAGCTCTGGCCTCGGCCGCTCAAATGCAGCGACTGCAGCCTGAGCAGCAGCAGGTGAACATCTCGTTTGCTGGCGGTGGCCAGCTGCTGCAGGGGCAGCAGTTTGGCTCCAGCAGCCAGTCCCAGGCTGTGGTCACCACCTCGCAGACCACCACTAGCCGCGTGCAGCAGCAGCAGCAGCAGCAGAGAGACAGTCTTGGCGGTGGCGGAGTTGAAGGTGAGTCTTGATAAGGCTTGCTGTGTCCTTTTTTAGTTTTTGTCTAGTCCTGTCTAAATCGTATCTGTCCGCTTCTTTGTCTCTCCCACATCTCCATCTCTCTCACCTCTCTCCCATTCTCACCCGTATGAATCACCCTTAAGAATTATTCGTAGGAATCACCTTTAAAAATCACCCATAGGAATCACCCGTAGGAATCACCCTTAAGAATTATTCGTAGGAATCACCTTTAAGAATCACCCGTAGGAATCACCCTTAAGAATCACCCTTGAGAATCGCCCACAGGAATCACCCTTGAGAATCGTTTATTCATTCATTCAAAGTACCTGTTCCACTTAACCTGCGTACGACAGCTTATGTGACGCACGAAACTTCTTACACCTCGAATCCGCAGTGGTGACCCGCAATCACCAGTACAATTATCGCGATGAGAACGGCGGTGGCGGCGGCGATGCCAACGCCCACGCCTCCGTGAGGCTGTCCCAGCCCACCCTGGCCACGGCCGAGGGTCAGTACAACTTCCGCCAGCAGTACGAGATGCAGCAGCCGCAGCAGCGGGCCGCTTCTACAACTGTCACCAGCACTACTGTGGAGCGGAGCCAGGCTGGCGGCGACCAGATGCGCACTGGTGAGAGTCGCCCTCCAGTCCCATTGAGAATCGCCCTCCAGTCCCATTGAGAATCGCCCTCCAGTCCCATTGAGAATCGCCCTCCAGCCCCATTGAGAATCGCCCTCCAATCCCATTGAGAATCGCCCTCCAGCCTCATTGAGAATCGCCCTCCAGTCCCATTGAGAATCGCCCTCCATTCCCATTGAGAATCGCCCTCCAGCCTCATTGAGAATCGCCCTCCAGTCCCATTGAGAATCGCCCTCCAGCCTCATTGAGAATCGCCCTCCAGTCCCATTGAGAATCGCCCTCCAGTCCCATTGAGAATCGCCCTCCAGCCCCATTGAGAATCGCCCTCCAATCCCATTAAGAATCGCCATCCAGTCCCATTAAGAATCGCCATCCAGTCCCATTAAGAATCGCCCTCCAGTCCCATTAAGAATCGCCCTCCAGTCCCATTGAGAATCGCCCTCCAGTCCCATTGAGAATCGCCATCCAGTCCCATTAAGAATCGCCCTCCAGTCCCATTAAGAATCGCCCTCCAGTCCCATTAAGAATCGCCCTCCAGTCCCATTGAGAATCGCCATCCAGTCCCATTAAGAATCGCCCTCCAGTCCCATTGAGAATCGCCCTCCAATCCCATTGAGAATCGCCCTCCAGCCTCATTGAGAATCGCCATCCAGTCCCATTAAGAATCGCCCTCCAGTCCCATTAAGAATCGCCCTCCAGTCCCATTGAGAATCGCCCTCCAGTCCCATTGAGAATCGCCATCCAGTCCCATTAAGAATCGCCATCCAGTCCCATTAAGAATCGCCCTCCAGTCCCATTAAGAATCGCCCTCCAGTCCCATTGAGAATCGCCCTCCAGTCCCATTGAGAATCGCCATCCAGTCCCATTAAGAATCGCCCTCCAGTCCCATTAAGAATCGCCCTCCAGTCCCATTGAGAATCGCCATCCAGTCCTATTAAGAATCGCCCTCCAGTCCCATTAAGAATCGCCATCCAGTCCTATTAAGAATCGCCATCCAGTCCCATTAAGAATCGTCATCCAGTCCCATTAAGAATCGCCATCCAGTCCCATTAAGAATCGCCCTCCAGCCTCATTGAGAATCGCCCTCCAGTCCCATTGAGAATCGCCCTCCAGTCCCATTGAGAATCGCCCTCCAATCCCATTGAGAATCGCCCTCCAGCCCCATTGAAAATCGCCCTCCAGTCCCATTGAGAATCGCCATCCAGTCCCATTAAGAATCGCCATCCAGTCCCATTGAGAATCGCCCTCCAGCCTCATTGAAAATCGCCCTCCAGTCCCATTGAGAATCGCCATCCAGTCCCATTAAGAATCGCCATCCAGTCCCATTAAGAATCGCCATCCAGTCCCATTAAGAATCGCCATCCAGTCCCATTAAGAATCGCCCTCCAGTCCCATTAAGAATCGCCATCCAGTCCCATTAAGAATCGCCATCCAGTCCCATTAAGAATCGCCCTCCAGTCCCATTGAGAATCGCCCTCCAGTCCCATTGAGAATCGCCATCCAGTCCCATTAAGAATCGCCATCCAGTCCCATTGAGAATCGCCCTCCAATCCCATTGAGAATCGCCCTCCAGCCTCATTGAGAATCGCCCTCCAGTCCCATTGAGAATCGCCCTCCAGCCTCATTGAGAATCGCCCTCCAGTCCCATTGAGAATCGCCCTCCAGTCCCATTGAGAATCGCCCTCCAATCCCATTGAGAATCGCCCTCCAGCCCCATTGAAAATCGCCCTCCAGTCCCATTAAGAATCGCCATCCAGTCCTATTAAGAATCGCCCTCCAGTCCCATTAAGAATCGCCATCCAGTCCCATTAAGAATCGCCATCCAGTCCTATTAAGAATCGCCCTCCAGTCCCATTAAGAATCGCCATCCAGTCCCATTAAGAATCGCCCTTCAGTCCCATTAAGAATCGCCATCCAGTCCCATTAAGAATCGCCCTTCAGTCCCATTAAGAATCGCCATCCAGTCCCATTAAGAATCGCCCTCCAGCCTCATTGAGAATCGCCCTCCAGTCCCATTGAGAATCGCCCTCCAGCCTCATTGAGAATCGCCCTCCAGTCCCATTGAGAATCGCCCTCCAGTCCCATTGAGAATCGCCCTCCAATCCCATTGAGAATCGCCCTCCAGCCCCATTGAGAATCGCCCTCCAGTCCCATTAAGAATCGCCATCCAGTCCCATTAAGAATCGCCATCCAGTCCCATTAAGAATCGCCATCCAGTCCCATTAAGAATCGCCATCCAGTCCCATTAAGAATCGCCATCCAGTCCCATTAAGAATCGCCCTCCAGTCCCATTAAGAATCGCCATCCAGTCCTATTAAGAATCGCCCTCCAGTCCCATTAAGAATCGCCCTCCAGTCCCATTAAGAATCGCCCTCCAGTCCCATTAAGAATCGCCATCCAGTCCCATTAAGAATCGCCATCCAGTCCCATTGAGAATCGCCCTCCAATCCCATTGAGAATCGCCCTCCAGCCTCATTGAGAATCGCCCTCCAGTCCCATTAAGAATCGCCATCCAGTCCCATTAAGAATCGCCATCCAGTCCCATTAAGAATCGCCATCCAGTCCCATTAAGAATCGCCATCCAGTCCCATTAAGAATCGCCCTCCAGTCCCATTAAGAATCGCCATCCAGTCCCATTAAGAATCGCCCTCCAGTCCCATTGAGAATCGCCATCCAGTCCCATTAAGAATCGCCATCCAGTCCCATTAAGAATCGCCATCCAGTCCCATTAAGAATCGCCCTCCAGTCCCATTAAGAATCGCCATCCAGTCCCATTAAGAATCGCCATCCAGTCCCATTAAGAATCGCCCTCCAGTCCCATTGAGAATCGCCCTCTAGTCCCATTGAGAATCGCCCTCCAGTCCCATTGAGAATCGCCCTCCAGCCCCATGGAGAGTCGCCTTCCTACTGATGAAGTTTGCGAATTTAATCCGCAGCCCAGGACTCGAGCATCTCAGCCAGTGCTAGAAACAACGGTGCGGCCTACACGGATGGTAAGAAATTCAGTTTATTTTGGTGGATCTTGATTGATTTATTTTAATGATAAAATGCTTATTCTATTGCTGCGGTAAGTAGTGTATAGGGGAAAATACAGTAAATTATATATGTTCAAAATTTATATCTAACTAGGCTCTGCGGAGCGAGTCCAATACAATCTACAATACGGCAGCAACACGGGTGTAGGCGGTGGTATCGGCATGGTTCGAGCGGAACCAGTGTCTGTGCCAGCTTCCGGTGGTATGGGACGCACCGGACGTTACGAAGTTCGAAGTGAGACGCGCACCCAGCAGCAGCAGCAGCAGCAACAGGGCAGAAGCGGCGGCAGCTACGGAGTTGCCGGCATGCCCAACAGCGGCCTGGGCGCGTCTAATTTCAGCATCAATCGCCGACCAATTGAAACTGTTCGCGAGGATCCGCAAATGGACGAGAGCGAAGTGATTGTGAGTGTTTTTTTGCCTCTTGTTTTGTTAATTGGAGCTTTGTTCTAAAGGGCATTGTACTTTCAAAACTTTGAAGGAATCCCCCAAATAACGTCTAAGATTCGCAATCGTTTCAGTGAATAATAAAAAATCCCAATGATTTTCGATGATCCCCAAGATTCTAAATAATCTCCAAGCTTCTTCATAGTCCCCAAGCTTATTTATAAAAATCCCTAAGCTTCCTAATAATCCCAAGCTTCTTAATAATCCCAAGCTTCTTAATAATCCCTAAGCTTCTTAATAATCGCCAAGCTTCTTAATAATCCCCAAGCTTCTTAATAATATCCCTAAGCTTCTTAATAATCCCCAAGCTTCTTAATAATATCCCTAAGCTTCTTAATAATCCCTAAGCTTCTTAATAATCACCAAGCTTCTTAATAATATCCCTAAGCTTCTTAATAATCCCTAAGCTTCTTAATAATCACCAAGCTTCTTTATAATATCCCTAAGCTTCTTAATAGTCCCCAAGCTTATTTATAAAAATCTATAAGCTTCCTAATAGTCCCCAAGCTTATTTATAAAAATCTATAAGCTTCCTAATAATCCCCAAGCTTCTTAATAATCCCAAGCTTCTTAATAATCACCAAGCTTCTTAATAATCACCAAGCTTCTTTATAATTCCTGAGCTTCTTAATAATATCCCTAGACTTCTTAATATAATCCCTAAGCATCTCAAAAAAGTCTCAAAGATATGGTAATGCTAAATTTTCCTAATATTCCCTAAGATCCCAAAGCTTTGCAGGAAATCAATAATTTGGGAAATTAATATTCTCTTAGTCTACTCAGAAGTAGTATAATAATATATACTCTGATTTTCAGGCCACTGCTCCCCTAGACGAGATCAAGCGCAAGTACCCGGTGTCCGGCCTGGCCAAACGCATGAGCATCGCCGCCTCCGATCTGTTGGGCAAATCGCACGACGAGCTGCTGCTGCTGTTGATCCAGCTCAACCGGGAGAAGGCTTCCCTAGAGCGCCGTCGCGATTATTACCTGGCCCTGCTGCGTCACCAGCCCGATATGCGCGGCGCCGATCGGATGCAGGCCGAATTGCGCGAAATCGATAATCAGATCGAACTGCACGATCCACTAATCACGTTTATTAATAATATCATCTCGATGGGCTCGCTTTATAGTGGCGACGATGTGATGTTTGCGTCCGAGTATCGCCAGCACCTGCTGCAGCCTGGCGAGCTCAAGCCTGTCAAAGCGAATGTCGGCTTTCTGAGAAAGCAGCAGGAGCGCGATGTGGCCAGGTGATTTTTGCGCGTGTTCCCGGTTGAGACGGGTTCAATATTGGACTGCCACCTTATAGTATCAATCCTGTACTAGATACATGTGATATCAATCCTGTACTAGATACATGTAGTATCAATCCTGTACTAGATACATGTAGTATCAATCCTGTACTAGATAGTATCAATCCTGTACTAGATAGTATCAATCCTGTACTAGATAGTATCAATCCTGTACTAGATAGTATCAATCCTGTACTAGATAGTATCAATCCTGTACCAGCTAAGACAATCCTTGTACAACCCGCAGGCAATTCTCCAACCAGTCGGGCCTGGACTCGGTAGACGCGGACATAATTGCCAGCGCCCCGGAGAGCCGCGAGTTCAGCGTCACTCGCCAACAATTGGAGGCCGAACTAAACGAATTGGAAACAGTTTACGCCGAGCATCGACGCAGGAAAACCAATCTGGCTGCGTTTATGTCCGACCTTGGCAAACGCGCCGCCGGCGCCTCTAGCGGCAAATCTTTCGTATCGATTAGCGGCGTCGCAGGCTTGGGCGTTAGCGGCGGCGGCGGCTCCTACTTGGAGACGGATTTGGACACCGGGGCCAGTGTCGATTTAGCGGCGAAGTTTCCTCAGCGTCGTACGGCTGTACCTCGTGGATCGGCTACGGCCTCGGCTTCGACTGGCACGGTTCGAGTTCAGCAGCAGAAGTCAAAAACTATGCCATCGAAAACGCACGACGCCAATGGTGTACCGCTGCGATCGGCTGTGTCGCTGGATCGACGCGTTGTCGGCAGCGTGTCCGACGAAGTTTTCGAAAAGCAGCAACAGCAGCGGCAGCAGCAGCAGTTTTCAAGCCCCACACAGCGCGGCGGCTACGAATTTACGACGATAACTTCGACTAGTAGGACGCTTGGTCAGCAGGGTGGGGCCGAGGCGGCGATGAGGGATGACTTTCAGCCACGACAGCAGCAGCAGCAGCAGAACTATGGCATCAGTGTTGGTGAGCGGATTGTGTCAGGGTAGTCATGTCTGTGTGTCAGGGCGGTCATAATTGTGTCAGGTGTCTGGGCCGTCATAATTGTGTCAAGTGTCAGGACCGTCATAATTGTGTCAGGTGTCAGGACCGTCATAATTGTGTCAGGTGTCAGGACCGTCATAATTGTGTCAGGTGTCAGGCCCGTCATAATTGTGTCAGGTGTCAGGACCTATATAATTGTGTCAGGTGTCAGGACCTATCTAATTGTGTCAGGTGTCAGGACCTATATAATTGTGTCAGGTGTCAGGACCTATATAATTGTGTCAGGTGTCAGGACCGTCATAATTGTGTCAGGTGTCAGGACCTATATAATTGTGTCAGGTGTCAGGACCTATATAATTGTGTCAGGTGTCAGGACCGTCATAATTGTGTCAGGTGTCAGGACCTATATAATTGTGTCAGGTGTCAGGACCTTCATAATTGTGTCAGGTGTCAGGACCTATATAATTGTGTCAGGTGTCAGGACCGTCATAATTGTGTCAGGTGTCAGGATCAACTTGTTACAACTGGACTTGTGTTGGAATCGTCGTGTTTTGTTTCAGTGTCGAAAACATATCAGGTCCTAAAAATATGTCTTTAATTATGCTATTTATGCTTGTCTCCGGGGGGGGGGGGGTAATTATTCTGTATGCCAGGCTAGTATAAAACTCTGTATTAAACGAAACCACCGACCTAAACTATCTCAACCAGAGACCAACAGAAGCTCCACAGCCGGTCCATCTGGCGGCGGCGGCGGTCGCATCCCGGATCCCGACGAATTTTTGCGCACGAGAGCGACTCTCTTGTCCTCAGGCGCTAGCGGCAGCGGCCTGCCACCTGGCCATCCGCCGCCTGAGGTGTACATGTCTCAGCCGCAGCTGCACCAGGTGTCCAGCAGCCGCGGCGGCGGCGGCAGTACAGGAGGCAGTCACACAATCTCAATGCAGGAGAAACTCAACCTGGCTCTGGGCATCGACACTCTGGACTCCGGACCAAGCCAGCGATCTGCTCCTGTTGCTTCTGCCTCCGCCGCTCTGGGCACCGGCACTAAGAAGCCATTGATCACGTTGGACTCGAACCGGTACAAGAGGAACACCAATTTCAGTACAGATCTGCACGGTGATCATCGCGATGAGGCGCTGGATAATCTTGGCCAGTTCGTTGAGGATGTGCGCGGCCTACAGAGGGGCACTTATCACAGGACTGACTAGGTGAGTGGGATCTTGGGATCTTGATGGGGTCTAAATCGATATTAGGGCAAGAATTAGATATTTATAGATAAAAATCAATATTTTTAGATAAAAATCGATTTTTTATTAGAGGCAGGGGGGCTTTGTGCACCCTGCACCTTTAAGCGACATAGGCACACAACCGGCGAG
>NIVC01003014.1:0-77500 GCA_002269645.1 Macrostomum lignano | reverse complement strand
GTTATTGAAAATAGTGTCACACCAGTAGCTTGCATAGGGCACTTCAGTTATTGGAAATAGTGTCACACCAGTAGCTTGGTATAGAGCACTACCAATTATTGAAAGTAGTGTCACACCAGTAGCTTGCATAGGGCACTCCAGTTATTGAAAGTAGTGTCACACCAGTAGCTTGCATAGGGCACTCCAGTTATTGAAAATAGTGTCACACCAGTAGCTTGCATAGGGCACTTCAGTTATTGAAATAGTGTCACACCAGTAGCTTGCATAGGGCACTCCAGTTATTGAAAATAGTGTCACACCAGTAGCTGGCATAGAGCACTACCAATTATTGAAAGTAGTGTCACACCAGTAGCTGGCATAGGGCACTCCAGTTATTGAAAGTAGTGTCACACCAGTAGCTTGCATAGGGCACTCCAGTTATTGAAAGTAGTGTCACACCAGTAGCTTGCATAGGGCACTTCAGTTATTGGAAATAGTGTCACACTAGTAGCTTGCATAGGGCCCTACCAATTATTTAAAATGGTGTCACACCAGTAGCTTGCATAGGGCCCTACCAATTATTTAAAATGGTGTCACACCAGTAGCTGGCATAGGGCACTACCAATTATTTAAAATGGTGTCACACCAGTAGCTGGCATAGGGCACTACCAATTATTTAAAATGGTGTCACACCAGTAGCTGGCATAGGGCACTACCAATCACACCAGTTCTATAGGGCACTCCAATGGCTAAGAGAGTATCAGGCCAGTCCCATAGGGCACAGTTATTTCTAAACTTACTATTGGTCCAGTCAGTTCCAACCTGACTCGATGGTGCTGTTATTGACTGAAATTGATTCCGACTATAACTTGCGTGTTACAGCCAGTACGGTACGATCCGCACTTCAATTTCATAACACCTCGTGCTTATTGATCCGCGCTTGTGTCGGGGCAGGCGGGCGGGGGGGGCAGATTGCATGTAGCTGTCAACTGGATTTTGGCATTAAAGAAAGTACAAACTGAACCCAAGAACCAGGGGGGGATTATAGTTTTATATAAAAACGCTGTGCCGTCGATAAATTATCAGTTAATTTTCTTTGTTTGTTTTTTTAGAATCTGAACTCAGTACGAGTTCCTGCAATGGTCAGCACGGGTACTCGTGGCCATAAAGTACTCATAGAGTATTAAACTATATACAATAGAAACTGTATAAAAAGGATATGATATTAGCATCAATAATATGAATAAGATTGTAACGTGACGCCAACCTTAGTAGTCACTGAAGGTAAGTCTATTCATGCCATATTCATAAAAAAACTTATTGGCAAAGCAACTCGCTGCGCAACCAACTCACTGAGGTAGAGATGCGATTGAGAATAACTTGCTGCAGCCTTTTGTCTCTGAGCAATGTCTCTGAATTAGTGACATGCTTTCTGTTCATTGAATTTACGTCCTGCAGGTCGTATCTCGCTCGAAAGCGAAGATGAACTGCGACACAGAAGCTCGCCAGATAAAAGAAAAGTCAATGCTGACTTCTCTTTGACTATAAGAAATATAGTAAGTAGTTGCCAGGCATTTAGTGTGTCTGCGTACCTGGCACACTGTTACTATGGTATTGTCAATTGATGCTATACAATTTCCAGAATACCCAGTAGGGCAGGATTTGGTTCTACATATGTTTTAGAATGTTGTTTGAAGTTTAATGAAAATGAAGCTCTGGTCTGGTTAGGCGTGAGACAGTTTGCAGCTGATAAGGGTGGGGAGTGAGACAGTTTGCAGCTGATAAGGGTGGTGAGTGAGACAGTTTGCAGCTGATAAGGGTGGGGAGTGGGTCGGCTTGCAGCTGATAAGGGTGGGGAGTGGGTCGGCTTGCAGCTGATAAGGGTGGGGAGTGAGAGTTTGCAGCTGATAAGGGTGGGGAGTGGGTCGGCTTGCAGCTGATAAGGGTGGGGAGTGAGAGTTTGCAGCTGATAAGGGTGGGGAGTGAGAGTTTGCAGCTGATAAGGGTGGGGAGTGGGTCGGCTTGCAGCTGATAAGGGTGGGGAGTGAGACAGTTTGCAGCTGATAAGGGTGGGGAGTGAGACAGTTTGCAGCTGATAAGGGTGGGGAGTGAGACAGTTTGCAGCTGATAAGGGTGGTGAGTGAGACAGTTTGCAGCTGATAAGGGTGGTGAGTGAGACAGTTTGCAGCTGATAAGGGTGGTGAGTGAGAGTTTGCAGCTGATAAGGGTGGTGAGTGAGACAGTTTGCAGCTGATAAGGGTGGTGAGTGAGACAGTTTGCAGCTGATAAGGGTGGGGAGTGAGTCGGCTTGCAGCTGATAAGGGTGGTGAGTGAGAGTTTGCAGCTGATAAGGGTGGGGAGTGGGTCGGCTTGCAGCTGATAAGGGTGGGGAGTGAGACAGTTTGCAGCTGATAAGGGTGGGGAGTGAGACAGTTTGCAGCTGATAAGGGTGGGGAGTGAGTCGGCTTGCAGCTGATAAGGGTGGGGAGTGAGTCGGCTTGCAGCTGATAAGGGTGGGGAGTGAGTCGGCTTGCAGCTGATAAGGGTGGGGAGTGAGTCGGCTTGTAGCTGATAAGGGTGGTGAGTGAGTCGGCTTGTAGCTGATAAAGTTTTAGCCGTGTTGCGGTTGAGTTGCATTTGATTTATGAATGCTGAAATTTCCTTATAAATGATTGCCAAGTGAGCGAACTGTGGTACGTGCTGACGCAGTCAAAAACAGACCCTGAGAGTAAGAACTCTCATCGATAAAAACACTGCTCATTGGGGGATTTTTTCACCTCAATCGTGTTTTCCTTAAATTTTTCGTTTTCTAGTCGAGCACGCATAAGATTTCTCCACAGAATCCTCAGCCTAAAAGGGGTTGTTTTTCTTTCCTTGGAGAGGAAAGACAGAAGTTCCTTCCGGAGTTTCGAACAAACCCCTTCCCAAAAAAACAGCTGACTATGTTTCCAAGGCTTATTAGAATGGATAATTACGCATTTTCCTGGAGTAGACTGGTAGTTAGCAGTGGATAGCCATCAGCCTACTCCGCTCCAATGCTCAGAAAAATCTTCAGTAAACAGGATTTTGGCGTCGGGCAACTCGCAGCTTCCTTCTTCCCTCTTCATCCATCGCCTCCCACGTAGCGCTCCCAATTTATTTTCCTGCTCGCTACCTGTAATTTTCTCCGCCTTCCTTTTTTCAACCCCGGGTTATCATCGAGTTTTTTCTGCCTCGCAGCATTCTCGGGAAGCTGGGCGAGGCGTCCCGGCTTCCCCCGTCAGGTGAAATTTATTTTGAATGTAGAGGGCTCCTGCTGCCTGCTTTGCAGAGTGGCTGCTGGCGCCTCTGGTGCTGGCGCCTCTGGTGCTGGCGCCTCTGGTGCTGGCGCCTCTGGTGCTGGCGCCTCTGGTGCTGGCGCCTCTGGTGCTGGCGCCTCTGGTGCTGGCGCCTCTGGTGCTGGCGCCTCTGGTGCTGGCGCCTCTGGTGCTGGCGCCTCTGGTGCTGGCGCCTCTGGTGCTGGCGCCTCTGGTGCTGAAGTTGTCTTCAATCATCGAATTCGTTCATCTGATTACTTTTCAACGCATCTAATAAACTTTCAGCACAGATAAATATATACGTAACAATGCGATAATGGAATCTATTTTTAGATGTTTGCTATGCTACGAGTATATTACAAAGAGCAATATATGAAGCTGCGCACTTGGGTGCAATCAGCTAGCTATGAAATCTTGATCAAGGATACAGCTGTCGCTACGTTCTACAGGTTTGCCCTGCATCAAGCAGTACAAAGCAGTGCATCAAGCAGGCCCACGCTCAGGTAGCTAAAAAATTTAATTGACAGGTGTCGGAGATGGCCATTCAGCGAATGTTGACTGGCAATTTCCTGACTGAAACTGCACTGCAACCTGCGCACTAAACTGCATGGAGTCTGGGGCGGATAAGAATGATGTATGGCTTCTATCCATCTATCTATCTATCTATCTATCTATCTATCTATCTATCTATCTATCTATCTATCTATCTATCTATCTATCTATCTATCTATCTATCTATCTATCTATCTATCTATCTATCTATCTATCTATCTATCTATCTATCTATCTATCTATCTATCTATCTATCTATCTATCTATCTATCTATCTATCTATCTATCTATCTATCTATCTATCTATCTATCTATCTATCTATCTATCTATCTATCTATCTATCTATCTATCTATCTATCTATCTATCTATCTATCTATCTATCTATCTATCTATCTATCTATCTATCTATCTATCTATCTATCTATCTATCTATCTATCTATCTATCTATCTATCTATCTATCTATCTATCTATCTATCTATCTATCTATCTATCTATCTATCTATCTATCTATCTATCTATCTATCTATCTATCTATCTATCTATCTATCTATCTATCTATCTATCTATCTATCTATCTATCTATCTATCTATCTATCTATCTATCTATCTGTCTATCTATCTATCTATCTATCTATCTATCTATCTGTCTATTTATGCTTTCAATCCAGCTATCTGCATCAGACTGATGTAGTTCTTCATCCGTACTGTTTTTTATTTAGAGATTGAGGAGAGATTTCATGTCTGGCGCAGTTCTCAGCGACCCCCTCCCTGTTGCAGCAGCTATAAATTCATTAATCATTCGATCCCTCCTCCTCTCCACCCCCCAAACCGAACTCGAGTTTTCGGAGAGCTACTCGCTTTGATCGCAGGCGCATCTGTCTGCAGCGGGAAGCCCCAGCGGTTGCAGTCTTATTTGCTCAGCCTAAAAGCGGCAATACAACAGAGGGCTGAGCGCTGCTTATGCAATTTATAATTGAACCTAACAACCGATATTTAAAAGACTTGAACGGCATGGCATGCACGAATGTACCAACTATTTGGCTAGCATGAGAAGTACAATAACAGGTTAATTTTAATTGTAGCTCTTCTATGCAATGGTATAAGTGATTAATGATAAATAATGAGATTTCTAATTATGAGTTAATGACCTGGATGATGGGATTTCTAGTTAACGATTAATGCTTTCTAATTAGGGATCTAATTAGAAATTTCTAATTAGGGATCAATTAATTATATAACGGGTCTTTAATTATGGATTATTCCATAAACAAGGAAATCTTTACGCGTATTAATGGATTAATTACCTTGTTAATGGGATCTCTAATTAGAGATTAATCACCAGGATAATGGGATCTCTAATTTGGGATTAATTACCTCGTTAATGGGATCTCTAATTAGGGATTAATCACAAGCATAATGGTATCTTTAATTAGGGATTAATCACCTGGTTAATGGGATCTCTAATTAGAGATTAATTTCCAGGATAATGGGATCTCTAATTCAAGATTAATTACGAGTATCTGTTTAATGGGATCTCTAATATCTGGATAATAGAAGCATCTCTTTCTCGTCGTTTTAAAAGCTTCTTTCTCCTCTACAGTGTTCTCAAGGCTAAATAGTAAACTATTGTATTTTGTCTTCAGCAGTAA
Organism: Macrostomum lignano; assembly: GCA_002269645.1. Lineage (NCBI taxonomy): Eukaryota > Metazoa > Platyhelminthes > Macrostomidae > Macrostomum > Macrostomum lignano. Next base: position 72,020 of record NIVC01003014.1, on the reverse strand, counting down.
AGGTTATTGTTAAAATTTCTCTTTACAGAAAGCTTAATAAGATTTTAAGGAAATCAGCTGCATGAGAAAAGGAGTCCAGTTGCTTTCTCTACTTCTTGCTTGACAGGTGCAACTCTGAGTTCTAAGTCTCCAATCACCGAGTGTTTTCCCGGGAGAAATCATAGTTGAAGCTGCAACTGACTCCTCCTCTCGCTCGTCATCAGGGATTGGCGGCTTAGGCTATCTCGCCTTTTTGTTGTACCTCCCGGTACTGCCCTGCAGCAGAGCCGGGTAAGTCAGGACTGCTCCTCTTTCTTGCTCACTTGCTTCATCTCTCCATGGTCTGGTTTATCTTTTGTTGTATTTCTCTTGATACATTCCTTTTTTCTTCTTTATCCGTCCCTATTCTCTCTTGATCTATCCCTTTTCCCTCTTGATCTATCCCTTTTCTCTCTTGATCTATCCCTTTTCTCTCTTGATCTATCCCTTTTCCCTCTTGATCTATCCCTTTTCCCTCTTGATCTATCCCTTTTCCCTCTTGATCTATCCCTTTTCCCTCTTGATCTATCCCTTTTCTCTCTTGATTTATCCCTTTTCTCTTTTGATCTATCCCTTTTCCCTCTTGATCTATCCCTTTTCTCTCTTGATCTATACCTCTGTCTCTCTTGATCTATACCTCTGTCTCTTGATCTATACCTCTGTCTCTCTTGATCTATACCTCTGTCTCTCTTGATCTATACCTCTGTCTCTTGATCTATACCTCTGTCTCTTGATCTATACCTCTGTCTCTTGATCTATACCTCTGTCTCTCTTGATGTATCCCTTTTCCCTCTTGATGTATCCCTTTTCCCTCTTGATGTATCCCTTTTCCCTCTTGATCTATCCCTTTTCCCTCTTGATGTATCCCTTTTCCCTCTTGATGTATCCCTTTTCCCTCTTGATCTATCCCTTTTCCCTCTTGATGTATCCCTTTTCCCTCTTGATGTATCCCTTTTCCCTCTTGATGTATCCCTTTTCCCTCTTGATCTATCCCTTTTCCCTCTTGATGTATCCCTTTTCCCTCTTGATCTATCCCTCTGTCCCTCTTGATCCATCCCTCTGTCTCTTGATCTATCCCTCTGTCTCTTGATCTATACCTCTGTCTCTCTTGATCTATACCTCTGTCTCTTGATCTATACCTCTGTCTCTTGATCTATACCTCTGTCTCTCTTGATCTATACCTCTGTCTCTTGATCTATACCTCTGTCTCTTGATCTATACCTCTGTCTCTCTTGATCTATACCTCTGTCTCTTGATCTATACCTCTGTCTCTTGATCTATACCTCTGTCTCTTGATCTATACCTCTGTCTCTTGATCTATACCTCTCTCACTTTCTTGATCTATCCCTCTGTCTTCCCTCATTTCCCCTTGAATTTTATTGAGCCTTGTAAGTTTTACGTAAATAATAAAAGCTTTGTAAAAAGTTGACTCAACCAAATATGTTATTGAATTTGCAACATAGTTTTTGCTGAAGCTCAGTTTCTGCATCAAAGTCTCTCTCCCTATGGCTCTTTGCAGCAGCCAATGGTGAGCAGGGCCTTCCTTGGCGAGCGGCTTTCTGAGACTGGTTGAGAGAGAGAGAGAAATGATTTGTCCAGTCAAAGAAGCTGTCGCGATGACGCTTATAAGAGGCTGGCCCAGCTGCCGTCGAAGAAGTTCCTCCACTCCTTGTAGTGCGCGCAGCCACAGTTAAAAAAATCACCAATTGACTAAACAAACAGGACAAATGGTAAGTTGCTCAAGTTTCATCTCTTCTCACAGAGAAAAAGTTCCGCTTTTATCATCTGCTGTTACCTTGCTTAAGTTGGATAAGTTTAATCTCAGAAGAAAGTAACAACAGAATGCCTATTTGAGCGGCTGCATGATGACTCTAAAAACAGATAAGATTTAGAGCTGAAGCACGACGGCAGCCTCCAAGCTTGAAGGAATTTGAAATCAGAGTTTCCTAGAAAGCGAAAGAGGCGACGGCAGCCTCCAAGCTTGAAGGAATTTAAAATCAGAGTTTCCTAGAAAGCGAAAGAGGCACGCCCGGAGATTTGATTCCCAACTCTTAATTTTTTCTTCTTTTAACTAATTTCGGCAATAGCTGTTCTGCGCATGTGCGGTTGAGGCTCTGTTAGAAACTTAATGCTCGAGACGTGATGGAGTACGGCTGGACCATGCCCCAGCGGCGCCACTTTTGCTAATAGAAACCTAAAGAGGAAAATGAGCAGGAATTGGCTAGGCAAGTTGAATTTCCTTTGCAGAGCAGGATGGCTCTTTTTTTACTTTTTGTTCGCCCTTGGGTTGCCGGAATTTCTACTAATTGTCAATTTTGTGAAAAGGAAGCCAGCTTAGGAGCGAATAGCAACTTGCTGATTTCTAAAGAGGTCGAAATTCTTTTTTTTCTACAGGTTCGAAATCACGAAGCCACCCTGCTGGCGCTGATCCTTGCCGTCGCCTGCGCAACCTGCGCTCTAGCTGCTCCGCACAGCAGCTCCATCGATATTGACGAAGATGATGTCGTCGAAAAACGCGCTTACGGAGTCGTACCGTGGGGCAAACGCGCTTACGGAGCCGTACCGTGGGGCAAACGCGCTTACGGAGTCGTACCGTGGGGCAAGCGCGCTTACGGAGTCGTACCGTGGGGCAAACGCGCTTACGGAGTCGTACCGTGGGGCAAACGCGCTTACGGAGTCGTACCGTGGGGCAAGCGCGCTTACGGAGTCGTACCGTGGGGCAAGCGCGCTTACGGAGTCGTACCGTGGGGACGGTAAAGGACGGATGGATGACTTACCAACAAGAATCGTGCGAAGATCAGGTGGCTCTACAGTCATCGTTAAAAATTGCATGCCCAGCAACTTGAAATAATAATACCTATATGAATGAAAACTTCCTGTAGTCAGCATGCAGACAGAAGCAAGGCAGAGCAACTGATATTAGGCGCTCGATTCTCTGACATAGCCGAAACTTATTTTCCAATAACTCGATCTGTGTTGCAAACTATAAAGTAATGTCAGGATTCCACATCTGTAAGTCCCTCGTTTGCTTCTGCAGTTGCATCAAGTCCCGAGCAAAATTATAAATAAAAACGACGATGCTAAGATGGAAATGGAAATGGCGCAAAATTCAATTGACAATTCAGTCTTCTGTTTGATATCAAAATTGGAATGTAATGAACACAACACAAGGACGCTTTCATGTCTTGGGGGTTGGTCCTCATGGGTTGTTATCCCATTTGCTGCTCGTGCACCTACGTAGCTTTGACTTGCCTGTTGTCATCGAGAACTACAAGGAAGAGCTCATGTGAACGTCTAACAGCATTCAATATTCAATGCTGATTTCGCTCTCTATAGGCATCTGTTCGGCCCCGGATGTCAGCAGCCCAGCTGCAACTGCGGTTTTCTCTGACCGATCGATGCCTAAGCCCCATGTTTTGCGCATGCAACAGCTTCAAGCAAGGGATTTACCAAGCCCCAGTCGCTAAGGACATTGAAGTTCGCATCCTAACCTATAGCAGCATATATGAACGGAAAAGTTCGATTAAAGCTATCCGTAGTCAAAGTCCATTTCTTAGTCGTTTGATTCTATCGCGCTGTGTCTTTTGCTTCTCCTGATTGGAAATTAGAGAAGAAGCTGCATAGCAGGCACTAATTGACAGGGACCGTCTTTCAAAGGTAAAAAAGATAAGCAATGCTTTTTAAAGCAGATTCGCTTGATTTTGGCTCCCATTAGTGAGCCGTGATCGTGACAGATCTAAGGAATTGAGGTTATGTTTCTTTCTCATCAAATCATCTGTTTTTGTAAAGATATCTTTCCAATTTTGAAAACTTCAATCACGAAATTTTGCCAGCAATAAAAAGCGCAAAGAAAAATGCAATTTCAAGATACGCGAAGGAGTTATCAAGTGCACCACGGATGCAACACCGCTAGGCTGTGCGAGTTTCTCTTCCCCACAGTGTGCACACAAAAACAACTCGATCCTGTCAAATTCTTCCATGAACTCTTTTCTCCACTGCCGCACCCCAATCCTCAGACCAAACTACCATGATATGATTAATTGTGGAGTGCTTGACTCCGTGCGAGCTACTCCAGCCTCTCCCATATTATAGGACCTTACCCCCTCGTCAGTCTGTTGTGCCTAAATATGCTTTATTTATTAGATTGATCCGGCAGGGCCGGCACTCAAGAAATCGCGCATTGACTCAATTCATAGTCACACACACACACGCTTTTTCCTTCATCTTTTATCTCATTTTTGCTGCTGGGACCCTCGCGACCTCATCGGGCGACGCTCTTATTCACTTTCTTGGCAACCGTGCAAGGGGCCACTTCTGAAGCTAAGAAGGCTAAAGGGCCAGTGGAGGCACTTCACAAGTTTATTAAAAGTCTTAGTTGGCTGACTGACCGGCTGGCTGGGTTTTGTCGAACCACCATCAGAGGTGGGACTTTTTGTCAACTAAAATTATAAAAGTATTTCTACGGCTGATCCATCCTTCTCGAGACTCTGAGCTAGACATTCCAAATCCTGTAGGTTCACGTAGGTTCCCGTAGGTTCCCGTAGGTTCCCGTAGGTTCCCGTAGGTTCCCGTAGGTTCCCGTAGGTTCCCGTAGGTTCCCGTAGGTTCCCGTAGGTTCCCGTAGGTTCCCGTAGGTTCCCGTAGGTTCCCGTAGGTTCCCGTAGGTTCCCGTAGGTTCCCGTAGGTTCCCGTAGGTTCCCGTAGGTTCCCGTAGGTTCCCGTAGGTTCCCGTAGGTTCCCGTAGGTTCCCGTAGGTTCCCGTAGGTTCCCGTAGGTTCCCGTAGGTTCCCGTAGGTTCCCGTAGGTTCCCGTAGGTTCCCGTAGGTTCCCGTAGGTTCCCGTAGGTTCCCGTAGGTTCCCGTAGGTTCCCGTAGGTTCCCGTAGGTTCCCGTAGGTTCCCGTAGGTTCCCGTAGGTTCCCGTAGGTTCCCGTAGGTTCCCGTAGGTTCCCGTAGGTTCCCGTAGGTTCCCGTAGGTTCCCGTAGGTTCCCGTAGGTTCCCGTAGGTTCCCGTAGGTTCCCGTAGGTTCCCGTAGGTTCCCGTAGGTTCCCGTAGGTTCCCGTAGGTTCCCGTAGGTTCCCGTAGGTTCCCGTAGGTTCCCGTAGGTTCCCGTAGGTTCCCGTAGGTTCCCGTAGGTTCCCGTAGGTTCCCGTAGGTTCCCGTAGGTTCCCGTAGGTTCCCGTAGGTTCCCGTAGGTTCCCGTAGGTTCTCGTAGGTTCCCGTAGGTTCCCGTAGGTTCCCGTAGGTTCCCGTAGGTTCCCGTAGGCCTTAACGCCTAGTGATCTTTGTCATGACTAGCTGCTAAAGTGGAAGTGAAACGGTAGCAAACATTTTGAGCTCTTTGTAGTTCTTCCCTTGTGCTCTGGCCCATTCTTCCTGTGATCTGTGGCTGTGACTGAGTGACCTGAGTGACTGTCCTAACTGGTTGCTGGCCAATGATTCCAATCCCGTGATTTTGCTCCCTACTTTGAGCAAGTAAACAATTATTAATAAATAGTAGAGCAGCCGGGGCGCCAGCTTTCAGACGCTATGCAGAGAAAGAGAAAATGAGATGAGATCAAACTGGTATCAGAATTCGGAATCTGTCAAGTCGTGCACAGCTGCGAGGCATCATAGTGCCGATTGGGGGTAAATATTGACAGTAAGCCGCTTAGCAGCTCTTATTTGAATACGTATATGTGCTACGGAAAAAAGCTATATAAATATATAGTCAGTTTTTTATTGTAGAATATTAATAATAAAAAATTTCTTAAATTATGGATTAGGCAGATCGAGTCCACACCGCAAACACCGAGGGCTGAGTGTCGTGGCTGAGTGTCTGAGTGTGACCGAGTGGACGTGGCTGAGTGTCTGGATGTGGCTGAGTGTCATGGCTGGGTGTCTGAGTATGGCTGAGTGTCGTAGGTGGCTGAGTGCCTGAGAGTGGCTGAGTGTCTGAGTGTGGCTGAGCGTCGTAGGTGGCTGAGTGCCTGAGAGTGGCTGAGTGTCTGAGTATGGCTGAGTGTCGTAGGTGGCTGAGTGCCTGAGAGTGGCTGAGTGTCGTGGCGACACTCACATGTCGTCAAAAACGCCCCAGCTACAGTTCAATGTGCATATGTGCTCACAGAAATCATGCTCCTTTATTTATACTGCTATAGCTGGTCTAATAAGAAATTTTTTACCTATATTGTACGCTTGATCATCAATGAACATATGCATGAACGTATTCGAATTTGTATTTATTTTTTGTATTTATTTGTATCTAAATCACCTGTTTGTACATGATTTCTAGCCTAGTCAAGTCGGTTTTTAAGTTTGGGGGTTATCTCAACTCCAGATAAGAATAACGCGTTTTATAATAATTATAATAAGAAAGTGAAAAAATTAAAAGTAAAAGTTCAGTCCTTGAAAAGTAGTTAACCCTCATTGTATTCCAGAGTCTGTGGAGAGCCAGAATACTTGAGAAACACTTAAACGGTTCCGCGTATTTCACAAACCTCTATAAATGGCCAAGTTTACTTGTGAATGCGTTGACCAGCTTTTATTGCGACTTAATTAAAATAAGTCTGGGTTGCCCAAACAAGAAGCTAAAAGTATGCGAAATCTACCATGGTATGACTATTATATACAACTAGTATAAAAATGTAATTTAGTCTATCTTGTGAAGTACTGTTATACGAAGACTTTGTCAATTGTTTCCTGCATGAAGTCTTTGTCCCAGCTAGCTTGGATTGGGAGAGAACAGAGACTTCCCTGTGCTAAGATTGAGTGTTTTTGGATAAACGGGGGAGAGTTCACGCGATGACTCATCACAAGCTTTTCCGCGCTCTGAGTGTGTACTTCTGCATAGAGGGAATAAGCATGACTCATCACCTGTTTCTATTTTTAGCGCGGAAAAAAGTCATGTGACTTTGCGATTAAACACACCCTATTAGGCATGTGACCTCGACGATCTGGCTCAGTTGGACACATTGAAAAATTGACGACGTTCTCGATAAAGATCCTCTACATAAGTTCGTAGCACAGAAGAACAGAAGCCGAAAAGTTTGATCAGGTGACCTGTCCAAGATCATTAGCTTTGACCTAATCTACGAGTAAGCTTTCGACTTTTTGACCTGTTCAATATAGTCTATGGCATCTTGATGAAAACTGCGTTCTTACAAGGGGATCCCAAAATTGCCTATCCCGGGATTCTCGGGATCGGAATATCCCAGACTTTGCCAATCCCGGGATCCCGACAAATTGGACCAAAAATTTCTAATTTTTGTTGGTGCAATTTTGGTTTACGAAGCCATCTAACCTGATTTTAAAGGGCTTTCAATAATAATAAAGTAGAACAGAATAAACTATTTTGAATTGGAGTGTGATGTACGGGCTGGCGTAATAGACGTGATTTTTTACCTGCCAGTATCGGCTCAGGAAAATCACACTTGATTGTGATGTAACCTGGGGAATGATAGCTTACAGAGAGCTATGGCTCTGATGAGGAACTGATGCCAGGGTAGAATGGGATCAGACCTCACCCTCCCAGGGGCATCCCCCTAGATGGAGAATTGGTGGTAGCTTGGGTTGTGGTCCGATAGCAAGGTCCCACTGTTCTAATCCCAACTACGGCCAAGGAGTTTTGAAGGTAGGGACTGCTTAAAGTAGTTCTACATTATTACAATGTAACACCTTAAATATTCTTACGACCAACTAACAGCTTCTTGCTTTGTATCCCTGCAGCCCTATAGCCTTCTACTCACTAGCCTGCATGCCTAAAAGATTAAGAAATAAAAGTAGGACAACTGGGTTATGATTTTTAGCTGGCAAGTAGCTCAGCTGCAGATACTACCACTCATGAATGAATGATTGAATTATTGCAAAGCGGGATCGGGATTCCGATGGTCGATCCCGGGATTTTCGAATCCCCGGACTACTGTGATCCGGGGATTGCATTCCCTAGTTCTAACTGTCAATTTACCATGTCGGTTGTTTAGATGAGTACCGATTCCGCCTACTCAGTACCGATGAGTACCGATAGATGAGTACCGATAGATGAGTACCGATAGATGAGTACGATAGATGAGTACCGATAGATGAGTACCGATAGATGAGTACCGATAGATGAGTACGATAGATGAGTACCGATAGATGAGTACCGATAGATGAGTACCGATAGATGAGTACCGATAGATGAGTACCGATAGATGAGTACCGATAGATGAGTACTGATAGATGAGTACCGATAGATGAGTACCGATAGATGAGTACCGATAGATGAGTACCGATAGATGAGTACCGATAGATGAGTACCGATAGATGAGTACTGATAGATGAGTACCGATAGATGAGTACCGATAGATGAGTACCGATAGACGAGTACCGATTCGCAAATCCCTTTTAGATAAATTGCGCTTACGTAGCACCTGCTAGTTCTGCTTCGTAAAGTTCTCTTCAATCTAATCTAGCACTTAACTGAAAATCAAAATTCAGATCAATCTATAAATGTTCAACAAATGCAAAAAGCCATAACGCGAACTGCCATATAAACTCTCTTAAGTAAAATGAAAAGCTACGACGTAATTGATCCTTTCAATTTGAATCAACTAAAAAAGTGCGATAATGGAAGGGAACTGAAATGAAAATTGCGCACTGCGTCTCGCGCTGCATAGCAACGCAGCTACAACAGAGCAGAAATATCATTGGAAGGTAAAAGCGAAAGCGAGAAGCCGCTCTCGGATTTAATCGCCGCTGAAATTATTGAGACAAAAATCGCTTGCTGCAGTGCAGTTCCGTGAAGGCGACATGCTTTGGATAAAATTTTCAAAACTGCTTATTGTGCTGGCTGCAATCGTTCCTTCGCGGCACGGGTTTACCAAGGACGAATTCCATCGGATCGAGGGCTTTCTGTGCATCAACAGTGAGTTTATTGAAACTGCTCCAGGTGCCAAGACTGCCACCACTTGCGCTGCTCAGTGCGGCCGCAGGCTGCGCTGTCAGGCGTTCAGCCTGGCTGACGGTCCGTGCCAGCTGTTCGTGTTCGACAGGTGCAGCAAGTCGGTGAGGGACTGCGGCTGCTCCAGGAGAGGCCGCGTGTTTGTGAAGCAGCAGCCGGGACTCGAGGCGGGCGCGCTGTGTCCGTCTGGCTACGGAGACGACCTGTGCGGAGTGAAGTACAAGGTGCACAACGTCCTATGGCCAGACACAATAACGTGGAACCAAGGCAAAGAGAAATGCGAGACGGATGGCGGCCTGGTGATGATGTCGGACGTGACCAGTGAGGCTGAGAAGCTGCACATGCTGCAGCTGTACAACACGTACATGGCCGGCATAGGAGACATGTTCCTTGGCGGAGTTCAGGCGCCTGGCAGTGTGGAACCGGCCGGAGGCTGGAGCTGGCAGCCCTGCGGCATCGCCATCAATGCCTCCCAGTGGACTGCCGGAGAGCCTGGAAACAACATGCCCCATATTGAGAATGTGGCCGGCAAGTGGGGCACCGGAATCGGGGACTTTGATCCTGCCGCAGGCAATGCTCGTGGCATGCTGTGCGAGTGCTTGTCGCCATTCCACTGAGCTGCCACTGCAGATGAGTTGAACGCCTCACCTATTTTGAGGCACCAATTAACTTAGTATTTTATAGAGCCAACTGGTTCAGAATTATACAGTGTAAAAGTTTCTGAGTTTGTGTTAAGTTGCCTAGATCTGATATACTTGCATTATCGATTTTCTTCTCTCTCTGTTTTATTATCGATTTCCCGTCTTGTTGTTTTATTATCGATTTCCCGTCTTGTTGTTTTATTATCGATTTCCCGTCTTGTTGTTTTATTATCGATTTTCCTCTCTTGCTGTTTTATTATCGATTTCCTCTCTTGCTGTTTTATTATCGATTTCCTCTCTTGCTGTTTTATTATCGATTTCCTCTCTTGCTGTTTTATTATCGATTTCCTCTCTTGCTGTTTTATCGATTTTCCTCTCTTGCTGTTTTATTATCGATTTCCTCTCTTGCTGTTTTATCGATTTTCCTCTCTTGCTGTTTTATTATCGAATTTCCTCTCTTGCTGTTTTATTATCGATTTCCTCTCTTGCTGTTTTATTATCGATTTCCTCTCTTGCTGTTTTATCGATTTTCCTCTCTTGCTGTTTTATTATCGAATTTCCTCTCTTGCTGTTTTATTATCGATTTCCTCTCTTGCTGTTTTATTATCGATTTCCTCTCTTGCTTTTTTATTATCGACTCTCCTCTCTTGCTGTTTTATCGATTTTCCTCTCTTGCTGTTTTATTATCGATTTTCCTCTCTCGCTGTTTTATTATCGATTTCCTCTCTTGCTGTTTTATCGATTTTCCTCTCGCTCTTTTACTATCGACTGTCCTCTCCCACTAAACACTAAATTCATTGGTCATTATACTGAAATTCTTTATAATTTTGCGACTACAGTTATAGAAAGGATTCCTCCCATCCTTTTGAGTACTGTTAAAATATTTTTCTACGAATGCATTCCTTAAATTTTCAAAGCAGAACAAAACAATCGCAGATCATTTTTTCCGTGCCGAGCAGAGAAGGAAATTGACAAGGCTTTTAGAGGCTTTTGTTTTTTAACTGTCCAAGAACTCGCATTGCCTCTGAACTTTTAGAAAAGATAGAAAGTTTTGGTTGGATATTTTAGCCATTTCAGTAGTAAAGAACAGGCTGAAATAATACGAGCATTATGCCTGTCGTTTTCCAGCATTAGCAAGTTCTGAAAATTGTTAATGCCACAAGAGCTAGTTTAGTAGTCGGGCCTTCGTGTACAGAGACAAAGTTGCAAGAGCATAACAAACACTATCGAAAAGTCAAGGTCACTCCTATCGCTATACTACTATTGATCCTATATATATATTCGATGTAGCCGCCTGCCAAATCGAGTTTGAGCACAGTCAGCAACCTTTGTCAAATATAGAGTGCTAAGTAAGCAACGTTACGACATCAGAAGCAGGACTCAATCTCTTCATGGCCCTCCACAGTCCCCTATAGCATGTAGCTATATCTACTTTGAAAATGATAAACTGATCTGCCCAGTGATCACAAGCGGGCTTAGAAGGATAGATATACTCAATATGGATAAATGCTATGATGAAATTTGCCCCCCAAGTGAGCTCGTATATTTGGCATGCAGCAGCAAGGCGTATGGAGAGATGGGATGAAGAAAAGTCAGAGAAGCTGGAAGCGAGTCATGGTTGACGGAGCGTGCCAGGTTTTTTTATCAAATAGCTCTGGCCAAAACCAGAGCCTAAATATAAACTTTCTGGAGTTGGTTCAGCAACCAAACTCGATGCACCGACTGACTACTCTCTCCCCTTCTATCTCTCCCTCCCTCTCTCTCAGACGCGCTCAGCGGGAGCCTCTCAGCATGGTTGGATGAAGATACTTTTCGCCCCATCGATGTCCTGATCAATTAAGAAGACGAAAGAGGGAGAGAGAGAGAGAGAGAGAGAGAGAGAGAGAGAGAGAGAGAGAGAGAGAGAGAGCCTGCACGGATAGAGATGGCTAAAACAATTTTTTGAGTTTACGATGCATTCAAAGTGCAGTATGAAAGAATATGTCGCTACGACAATGACGAGTAACACGTGCTCTAGTAGCTAGTGTCCGTGCTGTAGTAGCTAGTGTCCGTGCTCTAGTATATCTAGTGTCCGTGCTGTAGTATATCTAGTGTCCGTGCTGTAGTAGCTAGTGTCCGTGCTGTAGTAGCTAGTGTCCGTGCTGTAGTAGCTAGTGTCCGTGCTGTAGTAGCTAGTGTCCGTGCTGTAGTAGCTAGTGTCCGTGCTGTAGTAGCTAGTGTCCGTGCTCTAGTATATCTAGTGTCCGTGCTGTAGTAGCTAGTGTCCGTGCTGTAGTAGCTAATGTCCGTGCTGTAGTAGCTAGTGTCCGTGCTGTAGTAGCTAGTGTCTGTGCTGTAGTAGCTAGTGTCCGTGCTGTAGTAGCTAGTGTTCGTGCTCTAGCTACCTGTCCTACCGAACATAGCAACCACTTCTACCAACCATAGTAACCATTATTTGCTTATTATATCAAGTGCTCCTGTCGTAACAGAGCAAGCTTTTGTTATTTACAATAGCTACTACTTCTACAGTTCATAGCAACCATTGAATTTTCTTTAAAAAAATCTCGATCTGATCTCTTGACCGCTCGCACAGTTTCCACATCTGCATCAAGGCTGGCATCGAAGTCAAATTAATGCTCCAGTTGACTAATCTAGTCAGTCCTCATGACCACAACTGCTCCCAGATCGGCTTGTCTGTCGTTATTAATTCTTTCCTAGCAATAAATCTGCGATACTACTAATTATAGTAGTCTGATTTGTTGATTAGTAGATTAAGGAAATTTATAATATTGGAACATGGTCTTTTTCCTTGGCAGGCCACTCGGTATCTGTGCTGTGTTGTAGCCATACTCTAGACATAGCATCTCAGCAACTCCCCACTTGAGCCATGGCATCTCAGCAGCTCCCCACTTGAGCCATGGCATCTCAGCAACTCCCCACTTGAGCCATGGCATCTCAGCAACTCCCCACTTGAGCCATGGCATCTCAGAAACTCCTCACTTGAGCCATGGCATCTCAGAAGCTCCCCACTTGAGCCATGGCATCTCAGCAACTCCCCACTTGAGCCATGGCATCTCAGCAACTCCCCACTTGAGCCATGGCATCTCAGCAACTCCCCACTTGAGCATTAGCATCTCAGCAACTCCCCACTTGAGCCATGGCATCTCAGCAACTCCCCACTGGAGCATTAGCATCTCAGAAACTCCCCACTTGAGCATTAGCATCTCAGCAACTCCCCACTTGAGCCATGGCATCTCAGCAACTCCCCACTTGAGCCATGGCATCTCAGCAACTCCCCACTTGAGCCATGGCATCTCAGCAACTCCCCACTTGTCCCATGGCATCTCAGCAACTCCCCACTTGAGCATTAGCATCTCAGCAAATCCCCACTTGAGCCATGGCATCTCAGCAACTCCCCACTTGAGCCATGGCATCTCAGCAACTCCCCACTTGAGCATTAGCATCTCAGCAAATCCCCACTTGAGCCATGGCATCTCAGCAACTCCCCACTTGAGCCATGGCATCTCAGCAACTCCCCACTTGAGCCATGGCATCTCAGCAACTCCCCACTTCAGCCTTGGTATATCCAACACTCACTACAGTCCTCTAAATTGCCCAGAGCTAGCTGATAAATTTTATTCCATGGTTTTATTCCCAATTTAAATGAGAGGCATTGAAAGCTCCTACATTGAGTGCCGGAATAATTGATTCCGCTTTGGAAGAGGCAACGCATTAAAATAAAAAAATGAAGCCAAAAATTTTAAATTCTTTCGTGCCGTCTGGGTTTAAAAATATTACGAAATTATAATAGATGCTAGGGCATCATGTGAGGCGACTGGGACGCTACAGGGACTCCGGCAGGGACTAAATGAAATATGGACTGGAGGCCTTAATAGCCTGCGCTGAATCATAAAATTATAACAAACGTCAAAGCTTGATCAGGACGCGTCAATCGCTAAAACAAATGGGGGTCGTGGAGTCGTAGGGTTGGGGGTGGGAAGGCAGCAAGAGAAAATGCGTGGGTAGGTGGGTTAACACAGGCCTCGTATTGCCATAGCAACCGCCATGTGACGTTGTCAGTTTAAGGTGGTCCCGAAAAGGGCCGTTGGACTGCTGTTCTCCATAGTCATTCAACCCTTCAGTTTCACCGTTTCAACTAAACTTTTCCATTCGTTTATTGCGACGTTTACTTGTAGTAGTGCCCAACGATTTTGTGGCAATTTCTAATTCACTGTATATTTTGCTATCCTCTCTCGCGACCGTATAAAATTGGCACGATCGATAATTTTAAGTTCTCTCGCCAGCCAATGAAATCACTCGTGCTCGCGCTACCCCCCTCTGCGCTCTTTTATTAAACCCCCCCGCCTGGCGGCGGGCACCCCTACCCCCCCTTTTTCGTCTCTCCCCGCTTGTCCCTTGTTTCCTTCCCTGCGGCCTCTTGCTGTCTTATCTGTTTGTCTGGCTGCCTCGAGCCTCCTTATTTCTCACCACGGCCCTTCTGTCTGGGCCAGCCTGCTCACACACTTACTTGACTGTTTCACGCCACGACCGACGCCTACTCACCACTACGTTTCACTGCCTTCACGGTGCTCATAGCCACTGCTCACGTCACGTCGCCATTGTGTCATTCGCCTGCCACTTGACTTCATATCCAAATTATATTCAACCCATTGCTGCAGCCGCCAGTGCCCAGAAAGCTATAGTCTGTTTATTGCCAGTAACAACCAAACTTAATACTGATATTAACAATAAAGACAACTACGGCAGTTCCTGCCTTTATCGCCAAGTGCTCCGCTACAAAATCCGCTTTACAAGAATTGACTTCAACTTATTTCGGGACTAAAACGGCCCTTTTAAGGGTCACCGCATAGCTGGCCGCTACGCCAATAACGTGACATAATTTTGGAGGTCCCACCGAGACTCCTACTCAGCACTGCCGGCTCGCAACTAAGTCAGCACCACCGAGACTCCTACTCAGCACTGCCGGCTCGCAACTAAGTCAGCACCACCGAGACTCCTACTCAGCACTGCCGGCTCGCAACTAAGTCAGTGCCATCAAGACTTCTGCTCAGCCCTGCCAGCTCGCAACCAAGCGTCAGCAAGATTCTGCTCAGCTCTGCCGGCTCGTGACTGAGTGCCGGCCTGCCACGTTTCTGCCTGACGGTCCGCAAGGCTGCGAGAGCCTGTGCCACGCCTGAGGTTCGGTCCGCAAGGCTACGAGAGCCTGTGCCACGCCTGAGGTTCGGTCCGCAAGGCTACGAGAGCCTGTGCCACGTCAGGCCCAGGGGTCCTGACTGCTCGGCCGGTCTTCGCTCGTCGCCGCGAGTCGTCGCTGGTCGTCGCCCTGAGCAACGCGCGCTGTCAACTGCGTTGAGCTCGAGCTTACGCTCTGCCAAGATAGCTCCGCTGCGTGTGCCAAGCCACGCCAGGTTACGCTGTGCGCTGATTGTTTGTAGGGACTATTGCCTGACAGTTAGTCTGGGTGGTTTGCGTGATAGGACTCTCCCCTATTATAGGCTTTTTGCGGTTTGCCCCTGTCAGGCACGTATTTTGTTAGTAGGACGCAATCTCTCTCGTCTCTCTCGCGTCATCAACCTCAATTCGTTTTCTCTGGAGCCTTATTTTCGTTCACGCTTGATTCATTTGTCTCACTCAACCTTACACAATGTCCGACAACGGGGACAACCATGCCGCAGCGTCATTGGCTGACGGAGATGCCGCCGTGCCAGATCAGGACGCAGTCGATGCCGGCGAGCAGCCAGCAGGCGCAGCTGCTGCCGCCGCGCCAGCTCCTAGTGAGCAACTCTTGTTGACTCAAACCTTAGCCTCTCTTCACCGGATGCTCGAAGAGCGTCTCGCTGTTTCCTCGCCATTAGCGCCAAATTCCTCGCCGCCTGCGAAGCCAGACATACGCCTTCGCCCTCCAATCGCTTATCAGCCGAAGATGAACTTTGATACGTGGGAAGCTCAGCTTACTTCGTATCTAGCCACTTGCCGCGTTCCTGAGGACCAGAAGTCCGCCATTCTCGTATCTTTGCTGTCAGCCGAATGCCAAGAGGTATATCTTAATTACCGGTGTGACCAGTTGCCTTTCGAATCTGCGCTTCGGCTGCTCAGGGAAAGGTACACCGATGCCAAGAAGAAGGACAAGGCCTACGTAGAATTAGTTGCTGCCGCCCAATCTCATAATGAGCAGATGTCTGATTTCTTCGACAGACTGGTCTCCTATTCTAGACTAGCGGGTCTCTCGCTCGCTGAAGCGAAGCCCCTACTCAAGGCCAGATTCTGCCATGGGCTGAGGGATAAGGACCTCGCCGAAAAGCTCCTCTTATGGGATCAGGAAACCGACAGTGCCACCTCTGCAGAAGAGCTGATGCAGAAGGCCAAAGATCTTGTCGGGGTCCGCCAGCTTCTGAACGTGCCTTCTACTATAGCCAAGGTTCGTGCCATAGAACCTGACGCTGAGAAGAAAGCGTTAGAACAGAGGGTCGCTGAGCTTGAGAAGATGGTGACCGACCAAGCCAATAGATTAAGCCAGACCACTCCGCCTGTCACTACCAATCAGGGGCCCGCTCGCACAGAGCCCACTGGGGGCCCACCACAAGTTAGCCAAACCTATAGACAACCTAGGCCAGCTCCTCGCCCTCCGCGGGCTTGCCATCGATGCGGCCAGACCGATCACCTGATCGCTGACTGTCCATCGCCCTCGCCGAGGCCACAGTCGCCAAAGCAGCCCCGGGGGAGCCAAAATCAGCAGCCCAGCCGTGGAAAAGTCACGACTGAACTAGGAACCATTGCCACATGGTCTCAGAATTACGGGTTCATCCAATCTGAGCACCTGCCAGAGAAATTGTTCGTTCACATTAGCCAACTGTCTCCCAGCCTGCGTAGCCTAGTCGAGCAGCACCGCCTTAGGGGGACTAGGGTGAAATTCCAGCGCCAGGTCGACCCCGGGCGCCAGCACGACAAGGCCTGTAATGTGCAACCTCAGCCAGGGGACAGTGATCCACAATGCCGACAAGGGGGGTACACAGCTGACACCTTTGAGTCTAGCTATTTCGTGCAGCTAGGAGTAGGAGACTCTAAAGTTCTGGCCTGTCTAGACTCAGGCGCCAATGCCAGCATCATGGGTGCTGACGTGAAAGCCAAACTGGTCGCAGCTGACCCCGTCAATAACATATTCACGCCTAGTGCCAATAAGCAGCGTGCCACCGCCTTCGGCGGCTCTCAGGTAGACATCCTAGGGTCGCTACGCTGCGAAATCAACTTAGGTAATACGACTAAACAACATGTATTCCTAGTCACTGCTTACTGTACCACGGAAGCCCTGTTAGGCATGGATTTCCTGCGCAGCTTCGAGATGCTGCTAGACTTCAACTCTGGCCGAGCTTTAGTAGCAGGGGTGTCGGTACCAGTCATTGAGGGGGACAAGGGGATTTTCCAACTCCGACGAGTGATGGCCGCCGGCACCGTAGAATTGCCCCCGCACTCGGAAACCTTGATCCCCAGTCGTGTCCTCGACTCTTCGCCGTACACCTCCGGTATAGTCATGTCCCGGATCCTCGGACCAGAGACCGAACAGTTGGTAGCCAAGACTCTAGACTCAGTTAGCGATACTAACCACATACTAGTGCGCGTGCTCAACAGTGGGGAACAGCCTATTCAGATAACTAGGGGGCAAGAAATTGCCTCATTCCAGGAATTAGATAGTCATGAGGTCATAGCTCAGACGACCCTGAAGGAGTCTGACTTTAGCCTGGACAATGTAGCTAACCTCACCAGCCAACTCAGTAAGCTGCCGCCGCCTAGTAGGGAGTTAGCCAAATGGCTGACAACGCAGTTCCAACTAGACCAAGCCAAATTGTCTAGGGGCCAACTCGCCACCGTTTTGAAACTGCTCAACTACTTCAATAGCCAAATTTCTAGATCAAACGCAGATTTAGGCCACACCAATTTACACGAGATGGGCATAGAGTTAATAGATCCTAAGGCCAAGCCTGTTGCGCAACCATACAGGCGCACCACGCCAGCACAAAAAGAATTCTTAGACCAGAACATAGCGCAGATGCTCGAACAGGGGGTCATTGAGGAGTGTGACTCTGACTGGGTGTCGCCTATCGTTCTGGTCAAGAAGAAGGACGGCACTCAACGCCTTTGCATAGACTATAGGGCCGTCAATAAGCTCATCAAGCCGTGTAGCTTCCCTCTGCCACTCATAGAAGAATCTTTTGACAGCCTTGCCGGGGCCACTGTATTCTCTAGCCTTGACCTGACCTCCGCGTACTGGCAGGTAGGGATCAAAGAGGAGGCTAGAGATTACACCGCCTTTGCCTGCCCCCAAGGCACCTTCCGCTGGAAGGTAGTACCATTCGGGATCAAGACGGCACCTGCCAATTTCGCGAAACTGATGCACAAGGTGTTTAGACCTCTCCTGATGAAGGTCAGCCTCATCTATTTAGACGACATTATCATTAAGGCTGTCAACAACGACCAAATGATCGCGCATCTCGCGCTGGTCCTCTGGCAGCTTAGAAAAGCCGGTCTCAAAATTAAGCCGTCTAAGTGTGAGCTGTTTAAGGACAAGGTCGCATTCCTGGGGTTCGTTGTGTCTAGCCGGGGCATTGAGGCTGACCCAGCGAAGACTCAGGCTGTCCAAGACTGGCCTAAACCGCTTTCTAAGAAACAGCTTCTATCATTCTTGGGATTTGCGAATTATTACCGGAAATTCGTGCCGCGATTCTCAATCATCGCCACGCCTTTGTATGCCTTAGCCAAAAAGGATGCTCCGTTTCTATGGCAACCGCATCATGAACGGGCTTTCCAAGAACTCAAACATAGCCTCTGTTCACCACCGATTCTGGCGTATCCAGACCTCTCTGCCAAAGGGCGCGAATTTATTTTGGACTGCGATAGCTCGCTTGACGGCACTGGGGGTGTGCTGTACCAGCTCGGGCCAGATGGCCAAGAGCAAGTTATAGCTTACGCATCCAAAAAATTCAACAGTAGCCAGAGAAACTACTGCGCCACCATGAGGGAGTTGCTAGGGCTCGTTCTGATGCTCGAGCATTTCCGTCCTTATCTATTAGACAAGCCTTTCACTGTCCGGGTGGACGCGGCCGCGCTCAAATGGCTGCATTCTAAGAAGCATGCCACTGGTATGCTGGCCCAATGGCTTGCCACCATTGAACTGTACCCGCTGAAGGTCCAGCAGTCCACTCTAGAACGAATAGCCGAATACGATTTCACAGTCCAGTACCGTCCAGGCGTTGACCACGTGCCTGCTGACGCTCTTAGTAGACTGCCAAAATTCAGAGCCGATCACTTTGACTGCCCGACGTGCAGCCAGATTCCGGAATTTAAAGGGAAATTCCTGGACCAAGACCCAAAGCACCGGCGTACGCCCCCCTCTAGAGAACTGCGTCAGGTGTGCGTCCAGACCATAGGCATTAGCGTAGCGTGTCAGACTGACACAGATGCCCCGGCTGAACCAACGCCGAATGTCCGCGCTACTGCTAGCGGTGCTGTTCCTAGCCCAGAGACTGAATCCCGTCAACCTGAAACCGAATCCCAAGTGCCACCTGAGCTCATCTGGGCCCAGAATGCCCAGGACTCCTGTGTTGACATGGCGCGCCTAATCGCCAGTGTCCAGTGTAAGACTGAGCCATTGTCCAAGGCCGAACTGCAGGGTTGTAGCCGGGAAATGCGCTCACTCTGGGCTCAATTCAATGACCTTGAAGTAGTCGAGGGTCTATTGTACTTAGCCAAATCCTCCAAAGCCAAGACTGCCAACAGGCGCCTGGTGGTGCCTGAGACCGCAGACGTCGGTCATCTGGTCCTTCAGTATCATGGCCAGTTGAACCATTGCGGTATCACCAAGACGATGGCCGCCCTGAAGGCGCGCTTCGTTATTTCCGACTTAGATACTATAGTCAAGGGGGTCCTGGCCGAATGCACCGTTTGCGCTAAGACTAAGAAGTCAAAGCGTAAGCTCAAGGCCCCTATGCAACCAGAACTGTCCGGCTACCCGAACCAGGTTGTCCACGTGGACCACGCAGGCCCGTTCGAAGAGTGTGACGGGTACAAGTACCTGCTGGTTATGATCGACAGGTTCACCGGGTTTGTTGAAGTAGTCCCTGTTCCCGACGTCAGCGCAGAGACCACTGCCACAACCATCCTGACTGAATGGGTTGCCAGGTATGGGGTGATGGAGCAGCTGGTGTCTGATAACGGAACTGCCTTCATCAATAGTACCATGATAGAATTAACTAGGCTCCTACAGATTGACATGGGTCGGATCACAGCCCGTCGCCCTCAGGCTAACGGTAAAGCTGAGAGGATGATCCAGACGGTGAAAGCCCAGATTAGAGCCATCTGTCTTGAGAGACAATGCGACTGGCCCCTTGCCAGCCGCCTGGCCGCCCTGTCAATCCGTGCCACAGTCGCCGAATCCACCGGATTTACTCCAGCCAAACTTTTCTTCGGGCGTGAGTTCGAACTACCGCTCGACCTCTGTCACAATCCACCGCCAAATGAACACTACCAGCCGGAGAGGTACGCCCACCAGTTGCACCGCACGCTAGTCGAAACCTCTGCCCTAGCCCGCCGCACTAGGGGTAAAGCCCAGGAGAGGCAGAAAAGGTATTACGACCGCCGCGCCCTCCGCGCTGAGTTCCACGAGGGAGAGTTAGTCTGGGTCTTGAACCCGAACCACAAGGGCATAGAACCCGCTGTGTGGTTGGGGCCATACCGAGTAGTGCAGCGCTGCTCCGAGCGGACTTACCGTTTAGTCCCCGAGTATGGTCTCCTAAACCCAGCAGATCGGGTGCCAAATCCGCGCCATAACATTTACAACATTGACCGCCTCAAACCGTGCATCAGACAGCCCACTTACCAAGACGTAGTTGACCGGTATGGTGAGGCCACCCATGCCAGGTCTCCAGCGCCTAGTGTGAACCCGCCCAGCGGACCCGCGAGCGAGCTTAGCCTCGTCACCATTCCCCAGCCTTCCTCTGCCCGGCCAGAGAGCCCACGCAGAGCGCCAGGGCCAAATCCACCACCGCCAGCTTCAGGCGCCTTTGAGGAGGGGGCGGGAGCTGAAGCGGGAGAAGGCCAACCATTCGCCGAAGCTGGCGATGCTGTAGCTATTGAGGGACAGCCACAACCAGACACTGACACTGACAGCACAGACACTGACACCAGCCACAGCCAAGACAGCTCAGAGTCGCTGTACACGGCTTCCTTGGGGGACCCTTCCTCCGAGCAATTAGAACCACCTGAGATTGCTGCGAATCCAGTCGCTGCGCAAGCAGCTGAGCCACCAGCCCCGGCTGACGTACCCAGATCCAGGTACGGACGCCCCATCCGCCCGCCTGTCAGGTACCGGACCTGTCAAGTGTCCGACCTGCTCCAGCAGTGGGGAAGCAGACACTAACCGCCAGTTTTTCACGCCCCGGGCAAGGCGTAAAACTACCTCCTGTGGCACCTGTCAGCCACAGGTCTCTGCGGCACCTGTAGACCGCAAGTTCACGCCCCGGGCAAGGCGTAAAACTACCTCCTGTGGCACCTGTCAGCCACAGGTCTCTGCGGCACCTGTAGACCGCAAGTTCACGCCCCGGGCAAGGCGTAAAACTACCTCCTGTGGCACCTGTCAGCCACAGGTCTCTGCGGCACCTGTAGACCGCAAGCTCACGCCCCGGGCAAGGCGTTAAACTACCTCCTGTGGCACCTGTTGGTCACAGGTCCCTGCGGCATCTGCCAGCCGCAAGCCACAAAACACAAGCCACAGCTGTTACTCACTGCCAGATACTAGTGTGCACAACTTCCACAGCTGTACCAGCCAACAGCCAACCACCGTAGTCAAGGGGATAAACTGCGGCGACATTGCAATTTGATAATTTATATAGCTAACTAAAATAAATAAAATAAAAATAAAACACTAGCAGAATTAGCATAATATGCCGACAGTATAAATACTATATTGTTCTAACGCAAGAATATATATAATATCGCAGCACCCAACTCCGACTGCACCTGGTCGGCGTTGCCGTAGTCTATAGAATACACTACGGCGCTAGAAACAAATAGTAGATAAGACATTAGCCTTAGCTCAAATATTCAAAAGTAAACTAAAAAATTAATGCATAAATATGGCATAAAATAATGCATATATTGGTCGAAAAATGATTACGAGATGAATACTATAAATATAATAGTTGTCAAAATATTCTGTAGACGTCCTCTGCCTGCATCGGCGTTGCCATAATCGATAAAATACACTAGGGCACGTATAAACATTATAGCAATGGCAAAAATGATTAAAATAATTGATAGCAATGGCACCCGTTCGGTGTTGCCAAAGTCGATGAAATGAATAAGTGCGTCATCTCTGACGCTAATAGTAATACCCCGAAACCATGTAATGTGCAATATACGGTTAGTAATTAAAGCATAACTACTGGCGACTAGTGAAACGCATAAATAACTCAAAAAGGAAAATAAAAACTGAAAAAACAACCATTGAAAACTCGAGAAAAATATTCTGCCTATAAGAATATAGCTAGCTTAGTTCGCTGCTCAGCCCATTGACGAGTGCAGCATCGCTTTCGCTGTTGTCGGAAATGAGCTGTAGCTCGTCATTAAATTTCGCAAATTTCATAATGTAGCTAGATATATATAATTCTTGTGGGGTAAAAGTAAGCACTACACACACACACACCGCACCGCACGCACGCTCTCTCTGCCTTTGGCGCGCAGCGCCGTCCTCTGCCTTTGGCGCGTAGCGCCATCCTCTGCCTTGGCGCGTAGCGCCATCCTCTGCCTCTGGCGCGTGGCGCCATCCTCTGCCTGGCGCGTGGCGCCGTTCTCTGTTTGGCGCGTGGCGCCGTTCCCGCGTGGCGCCCTTGCGCCGTTTCCTGCCTTGGCGCGTGGCGCCGTTCCTGCCTGGCGCGCTGCGCCGTCTTTGCCTTGGCGCGCTGCGCCGTTCTCCGCCTGGCGCATTGCGCCGTCTCTGCCTTGGCGCGCTGCGCCGTGTCTCCGCCTTGGGCGCTCTTGCGCCGGTTTCTCCCTTCCGCCTTGGCGCGCCGCGCCGCGTCCCGCCGCCCTTGACGCTTGGCGTCGTTTGCCCGCAGTTGTCCGGACTGTGCCTCTGTTCCGTGCCTCTGCTCTGCATCCTTTGCCTCATCCACCTTGTCATCCTTGTTCTGTGTTTGCCTCATCCATCGTATCACTTCTGCGCGTCCTTTGTCGTTTTTGTGTTCGCGCGCGCCGCGCGCTCCGTCGTGCACTACTTTCCGTAACCATTGTTGTATTTTGTAATGTTTTTGTAACACCACCATGTTGTATTGCTCGTGCTCACCGTGTTCTACTGCCCTGTAATGTTCTGCTCTCGTAATAGTCTGTAGCCTTTGGAACTTTGTAATTTTGTCCGGTAATCATATGCTCATACAAACTGACTCAGCCCCACTGTAATTCACTCTGCTATAATTTCATAAACTGCGGTCACGTTGTGTTTTTCTTGCCGTCACCCCGCGTGTTGGTTTTCTTTTTGCGCGACCCTATCCTTTTTCGGAAGGGAGGCGGGTGTGACGTTGTCAGTTTAAGGTGGTCCCGAAAAGGGCCGTTGGACTGCTGTTCTCCATAGTCATTCAACCCTTCAGTTTCACCGTTTCAACTAAACTTTTCCATTCGTTTATTGCGACGTTTACTTGTAGTAGTGCCCAACGATTTTGTGGCAATTTCTAATTCACTGTATATTTTGCTATCCTCTCTCGCGACCGTATAAAATTGGCACGATCGATAATTTTAAGTTCTCTCGCCAGCCAATGAAATCACTCGTGCTCGCGCTACCCCCCTCTGCGCTCTTTTATTAAACCCCCCGCCTGGCGGCGGGCACCCCTACCCCCTTTTTCGTCTCTCCCCGCTTGTCCCTTGTTTCCTTCCCTGCGGCCTCTTAGCTGTCTTATCTGTTTGTCTGGCTGCCTCGAGCCTCCTTATTTCTCACCACGGCCCTTCTGTCTGGGCCAGCCTGCTCACACACTTACTTGACTGTTTCACGCCACGACCGACGCCTACTCACCACTACGTTTCACTGCCTTCACGGTGCTCATAGCCACTGCTCACGTCACGTCGCCATTGTGTCATTCGCCTGCCACTTGACTTCATATCCAAATTATATTCAACCCATTGCTGCAGCCGCCAGTGCCCAGAAAGCTATAGTCTGTTTATTGCCAGTAACAACCAAACTTAATACTGATATTAACAATAAAGACAACTACGGCAGTTCCTGCCTTTATCGCCAAGTGCTCCGCTACAAAATCCGCTTTACAAGAATTGACTTCAACTTATTTCGGGACTAAAACGGCCCTTTTAAGGGTCACCGCATAGCTGGCCGCTACGCCAATAACGTGACAGCCAGCTTCACGCTGCATCGTACGTCAATGCAGGTCGGATAGATGTACAGCTACTCAATTTTTTCTTAATACTGGCTGTACAACACACGTCTGTTATGGCAACAAAGGAGGTGGCTTGCCAATGGAAAAATTATTATAAAAGCAGGTGCGCAAAGCAGCTACGAGTAAAACAATCCGTTTGCAAAAAAATTCAAAACTATCTTGCTCTGATCAAACACAAGCACAATGACCAAAGTCGAAGTGCAGGCTAAGCTATCGATTATCGTTCTGGCTCTGCGGATTCCAGGTAGGGTCCTTAAGAACCATAAATACTGGTATTATTAAAAAACTCGATCTAGCCTACGAGTATCAGGGGCAGAGCAGCTCAGCGTCTGACTCTTGCGCTGCGACTTGGGGTTGCCGTGCGATTCACAGCCATGAATGCCGAACTCCAAGGCACAGGGAGTGTACATGTCTGACGATTAGACGGTCAGGGCCCGCTGTACATCCTGTGAGAGTGTGTGCATGAGTGTGTGCCGTACGTTACAATATTGGCGCACATGTACATGCTCAGCGGTCAGCGGAATGTGCAGAATTGGCATCGGCGACCGAATTTCAAAATTTACTACCATCGATTTTCAGGCGCAACGCTGGAAACCTACAGCCTGATCACCGGCTACTTGTGCATCACGGCCGACTTCACGGAGACGGTTCCTAACTTGGTGACTCGAAATCCCACTACCGGATGCGCCTTGGCTTGTGATGACAACGCTCGCTGTCAGGCCTTCAGCCTGGCTGACGGTCCGTGCCAGCTGTTCGTGTTCGACAGGTGCAGCAATTCGGTGAGGGACTGCGGCTGCTCCAGGAGAGGCCGGGTGTTTGTGAAGCAGCAGCCGGGACTCGAGGCGGGCGCGCTGTGTCCATCTGGCTACGGAGACGACCTGTGCGGAGTGAAGTACAAGGTGCACAACGTTGTCTCCCCAGCCTACATGACTTGGAACCAAGGAAAAGAGAAATGCGAGACGGATGGCGGCCTGGCGATGATGTCGGACGTGACCAGTGAGGCTGAGAAGCTGCACATGCTGCAGCTGTACAACACGTACATGGCCGGCATAGGAGACATGCTCCTTGGCGGAGTTCAGGCGCCTGGCAGTGTGGAACCGGCCGGAGGCTGGAGCTGGCAGCCCTGCGGCATCGCCATCAATGCCTCCCTGTGGACTGCCGGTCAGCCTGGAGACAACATGCCCCATATTGAGAACTTTGCCGGCATGTGGGGCACCGGAATCGGGGACTTCGCTCCCGATGTCATCTCTCTACTCGTGGCATGCTGTGCGAGTGCCTGTCGCCGTTCGACTGAACTTGTGCCGTACTGAACTTGTGCCGTACTGAACTTGTGCCGTACTACTGAACTTGTGCCGTACTGAACTTGTGCCGTACTGAACTTGTGCCGTACTGAACTTGTGCCGCTGTAGGCCCAGCTTAGCTTGAAAATTGTCACTTAAAATTAACGACTTGTTTGCTTATTCCCAACAAAAAAGGTAGATTTTTTTACAAACCAAACCAAAGCCACTTTATAGATTTCAACGTTCAAAAAATGATTGCGCTGTTTCGTTACGATTGTATTTGTGCAACTAAATCCGTTATATTATTACTTACAAACGCAGCCCGGTACATTTTTTTTCTTGAAGAAATTAAGACTACTAAAAAAATTATGTTTAAATAAAACAGAAGCCGTTAACAACACATTTTATGAAACAAAATGACTAATTTTCCATTTTAACACATTCTATGGGTGAAATGAAAGTAGGCGATTTAGCGGTTGTGAAATTTCGCGTTTGTGGAAGCAACCCGTTTGGGCTTATTGCCATGCCAATGCAGTTTGTCTACCTTTGGCGGTCTCGTTCCCGACATCAGCAAAGATCTATGAAAACCGTTTTTCATTCTTCGAGGACAGTCCTGCAGTCGGAAGGCGGCATCATCTGCGCCGAGTCGTACGTACACTACAGAGCCCGATAAAATGGTACAAAGCCCCAAGAAGGGTCCCGAAGTCACTTCATCGCAACAGAGTAGTTATCAGAGTCGTTGCAGGTAACACAGGTCAAATAGGAGAGGTGACTCAAGACGGCTCTAAAACGACGAGATTTCACGATACAAGTCGTCAGAGTCGCCTAAGAGTCAATTTGAGGCGTTTTACTCTGAGGCATTTCTATAATAGCTCTGCATGGGCCGTTGAGTCGTATCTGAGGCGTGCTACAGTCGCTGTAGAATCACTGAGTTGAGTTTATAATGCATCTGCGTCACTTGGGCCTGGCTGCGTGCAGCCTTAGTCTATGGGCCATAGACTATAAAGGATAAGCTAGGATTGGCTAGTCATATGGCTCAGAAGCTCAGAAGGTATAAAAATAAAAGAATACGACGCATAGACCAATCGATTCTCACATTGGATGGCTTTTTATCACTTTGCTTGTCCTTTATTGTCTATGGCCCATAGACTTAGGCTGCACGCAGCCAGGCCCTTCGCAGTCAGCGTAGGCAGGATTCTCATTTTGGGTGGCTTTATTCTCAGTTAGGCTGACAAAAGCAATAGTTATACGCAGTGTATCAAGTGAAGACAAAGAAAAGCAGTAACTATAACTTGAACATTTTTATAACTTTCACAATTCCCTTTCACGGCAGTCGGGCCATAGAGTAACAGCAGCAATGAGTTATTACTGTCCTGTTAGCCCGAAACGAAGTTTTATTTATATATGAACACATCGACATAAAGTAATGATTTCATTTTTAATCATCATTTAGTTGATTTTTTGCGCACAAAATAAAGACTTATTTGACAAAAAAAAATTTGGTTCAGAGAAATAGGCAACAGAGCTAGTGTCCAGGAAAGGTTTTCATGTTTGCGTAAAGTAGTAGACACGGGAATTAAATCAAAATGGGGCCATGCAGGTGCTAACTGTTTTGTAGCTATCCTTAATTTAGCAAGATGTGGGCTGGCGGTGCACTTCCAACAAACAAACTAATTGTAATGCATAAATATCGAAAGCAAATTGTGCATGTAAGCAGGATGAATCCATCTTTAATGCCCCGGACAACTAAGATATGAGATGAGGAGGGACAGAGATTGAGTTAAAGTCAGACAAATAAAAAAGACAGACACAGATAGACACTAAGACAAACAGACAGACAGACAGACAAACAGACAGACAGACAGGCAGACAGAGAGACACTAAGATAGACAGACAGACAAACAGACAGACAGAAAGATAGACAGACAAACAGTCAGACAGACAGGCAGACGGACAGACAGACAAACAGACAGACAGACAGGCAGACAGACAGACACAGGCAAACAGCTACAGTAATTGGCAGAGAGGACAGAAAATCCCGAACTAAGATCAGCAGACCAATTGAAGCTCGGAGGAACAAGCGGCTACCAGAAAATCTTTAGCAGGTTTTCAAATAACCAAGAAAACACGGGTCTGCACAGAGGGAGAAGCGGTCAGTGTGCAATTTTGGAACATTCATATTTAAATTTATTAACAAAGCATGCATGTGCGCTGCAGCAAGACAGAGAAAACTGGTGTATATAAAAATGGGAGAAAGAACATTTGAAAGTCAATGCGAAGACCCACACGGCATTATATTTTCTCACCAAAAAGATCAATTTAAAGAATGGATAATAAAACAAACAGAAAAAAGAGAGCATTCAGAGACACAAAAATATAGAATCGACAGACCCAATCAATATGAAAATAAAATCCCATTTATACAAAATGAAAACAAAAAAACAAACAAATTATATAATGGGACAGTTTTGGTGGGTGGGGCAACAAGCAAAAATAGGATGAAAATATAGAATTATGCACAGATGGGTCACTACAGTTCACTCAATACTCAAACAGCACTGCATGTAGATGTATTCGAATATTTACATGGATATTACACTGTGCAGACGATCGAGAGGATTAGGGGGAAAGAGCAAAGCATCAGCAAAGTTTAATCAGTCAAATTTTTAGCAAGATATGATATACCACTATAGTTAATAATAGTTAATCTATTCCACTAATTCCATATCTAAATTAATCCTCTGTAGTGCTTTTGCCAGCCAAGTTCGTCAGTCAAAAAGGCAAAGTAAGTTGATGATTTGGCCATAGACATCTGCACACAAAGGGAACCAGCAGTAACCCCTCTCTCTCTCTCTCTCTCTCTCTCTCACGCTTAAACATCTATTTTAATTATCAACTTGGGCTGACAAAATGCAATAAAAGAATCAGGCTATTGAAGATTTGCTTTGAATTGTCTATGGCCCAGATTGGGGAATTTGAGCGCACAATTTTAAATCCAATGAAAACAAACAAAGAACACAAGGCAAAACCTTAACTTATAAGTATAAGTTGCTCTACAGACACACATTTGCGCCATAGACAATGACAAGACAGTCTTCAATAGTTTGACTTCTCTTAGGCTTCAACTCTGAGACACAGCAAGTATCTATGGCGAAACCTTCCCAAATATAAATTTAGATACAAATTTATTCAAGATTTTCATGCACAAAATAGTAGCAAAAGAAGCATTTGAAAAAAGGAGAAACTGGCATCGGCGCGGTGTTATATTCTATTTTTGAACAGACACAGATATATGAATATTAAAGAGTTGCTGAATAAATAAAAGCCAATCAATTGTATAATTGATTTGATTAAGATCGACCAATAGAAGAACCGCCAGTTGAACTGCCAGTTCGCCTCCGTTTAACAGTCAGCGTTGTAATCTTGGGACCGTTGCTGCCGCTGTTCAGGGTAGCGACTGCATGAGGCGGCGATGCCGGCCTCGCTGCCGTCGACGCTCGCTTAGGTGGTCGATCGACGCTTGATGAGGCTCCGCTACTAGTGGATGCTGGAGTCGACGGCAGGTCATGCTGTTCATCTTGAGTATAAAACAGAATGTAAGCCTGTGACGCCAGTACTTCGTCAAGGTTGCTCGGCTGGACGAACGCGTCGTTGCAGTGAAGCCAAGAGCCTTCGGGTGTTGGAGCGACAGGCAGGGGTTTTGGGAGATGCTGGGCAATTCTTGGCAGGTGAACTTGGAACTTGCTAAGGTAGCCGATGATCATTCTAAGGAGTGGCGATTCTAAAGGGGGCGATTCCTTAAGGGGGCGATTCCTTAGAGGGCGATTTCGAAGGGGGCGAGTCTTAAGGGGCGATTCCTTAGGGAGGCGATTCTTAAGGGGGCGATTCCTTAGGGGGGGCGATTCCCCAGGGGGGGGGCGATTGCTTAGGGGGGCGATTTCTAAGGGGGGCGATTCCTTAGGGAGGCGATTCTTAAGGGGGCGATTCCTTAGGGAGGCGATTCTTAAGGGGGCGATTCCTTAGGGGGGGGGGGCGATTCCTCAGGGGGGGGGGCGATTGCTTAGGGGGGCGATTTCTAAGGGGGCGATTTCTAAGGGGGGGCGATTCCTTAAGGGGGCGATTCTTAAAGGGGCGACTCTATTGAGAATTACAGACGTACATCAAATACAGCTCCTCTCACCAGTAGCCTTATTGAAGCAGAATGACGTGTAGTGGCCAGACTGAAAGCCTCTGCCGTGGTGCACAACCACACCTGTAAGGTGATAGATGTTGCTGCCGCCTCCTGCTTCTCCTGCGGACTCGCCATCGGGCAGCAGGCAGGACACATCCAGCTGGCTAGTAAAGCACACCCTGGCACAGATTTTCTCTCGGGCCCTACCAATCCAACGGAATCGTTTCAGATGCAGCCTGAGCACCCTTGGCAAGCGTTTAATTCGCAACTGTTGCCTAGCTTTGGAATATTGCGGCACTCGCTTGGCTCGCTGCGACATTGGCGACCTGTTGCAAGTCTCGCATAGGTAGCTTCGATCTTCAATCTCAGTTTCTCTGGCGAATAGTTTCAATAGCTCGGCTAGCTGACACTCGGTCTGCTCACCTGTGTGACAGCTCTCGGGAAAAGCCAACGATATGTCCATGAAGATGTCCTCAGTCTGGGAGCATCTGCCGCATTGCAGACAGCGAACAGTTGACAAATAAGAGCCTTGGAATGTACTGGACACAATGTTCTGAGCCTGGCTAAGCTCTTTCTGCAATCTGTCCAACAATTCGCACAGGAACTCTTGAGCATCCTGCTGTTTATAGCCGCGAAAGAATGGCACATGGCGCCAGACGCAGGTGAGAAGGCCCTGCGGCGAGACAACCGCCCGCCGGCCGGACCAGAGCACACGGAACAGAGCGTGCAGCTCCTCAGCCAGCGTGCCAGTTGGACCGTCTTCAGCCGCATAGGCGATGGCTTCGGAATTTCTGACACTATTAGCCTGATGACTGCCTCCGCTGAGACCGCCGCTATTACTAGAAGATGCCGCTTGTTGCTGCTTCGATGCCTTCTGCCTCTGCTGTTGCTCAACAGATTCTAAGCACTCTACCGAAGTGAGACGCCTCAAAGATTTCCTACCATTGCCGCTGCCAAATTGGCGGGCCAAATGAGCCGGGCAGGATGGCGATTTACAAATCGTCTGGCTAGCAACTGCTGAGCCCCGACCAGTGCCCGCGTCTCCATTCAGAGTTAAATGATCGATAAAATAAGCGGCTAAAGAGTCCGTGTGGCTCAATATCTGCACAACCGAATTCATGTAGCAGGTGTTGCCAAGATTGCGCAGGCCGGTAGTGCCCGGCAGGATTAAAATGGCCGATTTTTCTGTCTTTGCCGGGTCTCTGGCGTTTGCGCTGCTGGCTCTGCCAAATCTGCCGGTCTGAACTGCGCCGCTACTGCTACGACTACTACTACTAGTAGAAGAAGCGGCAGTTAAAGCAGACGCCAATTTAACAACGGTTTCTGGTCGACGCCTGAGCATAGCGCTGTGCCAGAGTCTGAGAGACCAGGATAGACGAGAGCGCCTGTGCAGCATCAGGGCTGTATAGGTCAGGTCCGCTTGCATCAGGTTCTGCGCTTTCCTGTTTGGTTTGTGCCAGTTTAAAAAAATATTTAGAAAATGAATTCGAAAATTATCGTTCCATAATTGAGAAGAACAAACCTCTTTATTGCTAAACGCTCTGCCATGTCTTATAATCATTTTCAATCCAAGTTATGATATACAGTATGTCGCAATCTTATGACGAATTCATATTTGTACATTGATGCAAATATAAAAATAGAAACAGCAGCTAAAGTACACTAAGTACACTATAAATAATTACTTTTTTACTTACTTTATAATGTGTCTTTTTGTTGCTAAGGCTACATAAAAAGCATAATCTAAAAATAGAACGCACAACACAGGGACAATAGAAATATTTGCACGCTTCAAGCTTCAAGATGACAGTGGTTTGTCCTATTTAATTGTTTATATATACTATCTGTAGTCAGCCGCTAGTTTAGTGTTAGGCGTCGCCCTACTGTCAGCAGTTTCCCTCGCCCTCGGTTGCTGTCTCCGCGTTTCCTCTGTGCTCTTGTTTGCAGCCAAGGGCATCTCTGCTGCTGGTCTGCTCTTTGGTTCGCTTCGCTTCATTTTTGAGGTCACGGTCGGTGGCCTTGCTTTTTTGGAGCCCAAAAGTGCAGTAAACATATTTACAGCACTCGCTGGCCCGTGTTTACAAGGGAATCACGTGTCTCCGAACCCCTGCCTTCTCTAAGGCGGGGAGTGACGTCAGTTCTAAAAATAGAAATAAGTCACTAGGTCTTGCGCACAATGGCGCAATAGGGGAATTATCGGGGCGATTCTCACGCATGAGAATCATAGGGACGATTCTTCGGTATGAGAATTGTAGGGGCGATTCTCACGCATGAGAATTGTAGGGGCGATTCTTCGATATGAGAATTGTAAGGGCGATTCTCACGCATGAGAATTGTAGGGGCGATTCTTCGATATGAGAATTGTAAGGGCGATTCTCACGCATGAGAATTGTAGGGGCGATTCTCACGCATGAGAATTATAGGGACGATTCTCACGTATGAGAATTGTAGGGGCAATTCTCAGGTATGAGAATTATTGGGACGAGTCTAAAGCAGGAAAATTGTAGAGGCGATTCTCACGCATGAGAATTATTGGGACGAGTCTAAAGCATGAAAATTGTAGAGGCGATTCTCACGCATGAGAATTATTGGGGCGATTCTAACGCATTAGAACTGTAGAGGCGATTCTCAGATATGAGAATCATATGGGCGATTCTGAGGTATGAGAAGTGTAGGGTCGATTTTTTTCATACTATAGGCCTGATTGAATGTCACAAGAACATAGGGGCATAAGAAAACTTAAAACAGAATATAGAGCGTATTAAATCGACTCACTGCTTAGGATTGGCGGCCTGAGATCTGAGCAGCCGGGAGCGCAAACTGCAATTAGTCAGTATAGATAAATTCTGTGCTGCGACTGCGTCTAACGCCATGCGTAAGATTTTTATATCGCCAGCTGCGTTGTCGTTGAGAATGTAGTCGTCGCAGACGTAGCTAAAATTGTTGGGAAAGAGTAGTATATGCGGCAGATTCAATGGTAGAGTTGGTAGATTCAATGACAGATTTGGTAGATTCAATGGCAGATCTAGTAGATTCAATGGCAGATTTGGTAGATTCAATGACAGATTTAGTAGATTCAATGACAGATTTGGTAGATTCAATAGGCAGATTCGGTAGCTTCAATGGTACAGTTGGTAGATTCAATGGTAGAGTTGGTAGATTCAATGGTAGATTTGGTAGATTCAATGGTAGATTTGGTAGATTCAATGGTAGAGTTAGTAGATTTAATGGTAGATTTGGTAGATTCAACTGTAAAGTTGGTAGATTCAATGGTACTGATGGTAGATTTAATGGTAGAGTTGGTAGATTCAATGGTAGAGTTGGTAGATTTAATGGTAGAGTTGGTAGATTCAATGGTAGAGTTAGTAGATTTAATGGTAGAGTTGGTAGATTCAACTGTAAAGTTGGTAGATTCAATGGTACTGATGGTAGATTTAATGGTAGAGTTGGTAGATTCAATGGTAGAGTTGGTAGATTTAATGGTAGAGTTGGTAGATTCAATGGTAGAGTTAGTAGATTTAATGGTAGAGTTGGTAGATTCAACTGTAAAGTTGGTAGATTCAATGGTACTGATGGTAGATTTAATGGTAGAGTTGGTAGATTCAATGGTAGAGTTGGTAGATTTAATGGTAGAGTTGGTAGATTCAATGGTAGAGTTGGTAGATTTAATGGTAGAGTTGGTAGATTCAATGGTAGAGTTGGTAGATTCAATGGTAGAGATGGTAGATTCAATGGTAGAGTTGGTAGATTCAATAATAGCCAAATTAGTGAATCGCACTCACCAGAAGACGAACTTCTCATTAACCTCAATAGACAAGGGATGTTTAGTATCCCGGTGATGCTTCAAAGCGTGCTCTTCATTATAGCGACCGCAGGCAATATTGGGGCAGTGCAGACAGGCCCAAACTGATTCTGTAGTTGAGCACACGGCACAATTCCACCTTTCTGGCTGCAATAGGCCCAAATCCACGCAGCCTTTAATTCGACTGACGTGCTTGCAGTTGTCTACCATGTGATCGGCTGCATGCATATTTTTGGGATCGGTTTTTTATTTAATTAACCTGATTTAAAATCCGTCGGTTTAAACTACTGAAAGTAGTGCAGAAGTTTATTGTTAAGAAAATCATAAAGTCAAAAGGCAGGAGTTATTTTCAATAGGTTTATTAACAAAATACATGCGTTGTACAAGCAGAGGAAGGTATTGGCATTACTGAATCAAGGAAAGACTTAAACATATGGCATGAGTGCTATAGGAGGACAAGTGGCATCAGTCCTAAATGATAAATGGCATCAGTCCTATAGGATAAATGGCATCAGTCCTATAGGATAAATGGCATGAGTGCTATAGGATAAATGGCATCAGTCCTATAGGATAAATGGCATGAGTGCTATAGGATAAATGGCATCAGTCCTATAGGATAAATGGCATCAGTCCTATAGGATAAATGGCATCAGTCCTATAGGATAAATGGCATCAGTCCTATAGGATAAATGGCATCAGTCCTATAGGATAAATGGCATCAGTCCTATAGGATAAATGGCATCAGTCCTATAGGATAAATGGCATCAGTCCTATAGGATAAATGGCATCAGTCCTATAGGATAAATGGCATGAGTGCTATAGGATAAATGGCATCAGTCCTATAGGATAAATGGCATGAGTGCTATAGGATAAATGGCATCAGTCCTATAGGATAAATGGCATCAGTCCTATAGGATAAATGGCATCAGTCCTAAAGGATAAATGGCATCAGTCCAATAGGATAAATGGCATCAGGATTCAGGCCATCAGTCCTAAAGGATAAATGGCATCAGTCCAATAGGATAAATGGCATCAGGCCATCAGTCCTAAAGGATAAATGGCATCAGCCCTAAAGGATAAATGGCATCAGTCCTAAAGGATAAATGGCATCAGTCCTATAGGTTAAATCGAATTTCGAGACACCCCCCCCTAGCAACAATGATAAAGAATGAGTCTAAATTCAGTCTTAAGTCTAAAACTCAAAAATAGCCACAGCAGAATCCCAAAACTCGTGTCCATTAGAGTAGCGAGTATGATCTGCCGACTTTAACAAACTTGATCTGAGCTCAATCAGATTAGCTGGCACAGTAAAATCATAAGCAGCAACCATACTACTCGGCGATAGGTGAGCAATTCTCGGACACAATTTGTACAGTCGATACCACACCAGCGACGGTTCAACTGAATAGATGCAGCGTACAGACTCCACAGCTGATAGTCTCAATTCGGCAGGAAGTTTATTTGATAAAAAAGGCGCCAATCCGTTCGATAGCAACAGGTCTAAGCTGCTTAGCTGCAAACGAGATCTAAAAGTTCAATTTATAATCATAATTAGAACTCTAGTATAAATCCTGGGGTCTGAGAGACTGGCTTTTTAGAAGCATAAATGTTTTAAGGCTGGGTATTGGAGTACGCACTCCCGAAGGTCTAGGGTATGGGAGAGAAGCTACTGAAGGTCTAGGGTATGGGAGAGAAGCTACTGAAGGTCAGTGGCGCAACCAGGGGGGGGGCGGGGGACCGAAAAAAAACCAAAGGGGGGACCAAGCGAATTTTCGCCAAAAACAGAGCCACCCCTCCGCCGCCCCCCCCTCCCGGGACTTTACCCTCAGAATCCCCCTTGAAAAAATTCTGGTTGCGCTACTGCTGAAGGTCTAGGGTATGGGAGAGAAGCTACTGAAGGTCTAGGGTATGGGAGAGAAGCTACTGAAGGTCTAGGGTATGGGAGAGAAGCTACTGAAGGTCTAGGGTATGGGAGAGAAGCTACTGAAGGTCTAGGGTATGGGAGAGAAGCTACTGAAGGTCTAGGGTATGGGAGAGAAGCTACCGGAGGTCTAGGGTATGGGAGAGAAGCTACTGAAGGTCTAGGGTATGGGAGAGAAGCTACTGAAGGTCTAGGGTATGGGAGAGAAGCTACTGAAGGTCTAGGGTATGGGAGAGAAGCTACTGAAGGTCTAGGGTATGGGAGAGAACCTACTGAAGGTCTAGGGTATGGGAGAGAAGCTACTGAAGGTCTAGTGTATGGGAGAGAAGCTACTGAAGGTCTAGGGTATGGGAGAGAAGCTACCGGAGGTCTAGGGTATGGGAGAGAAGCTACTGAAGGTCTAGGGTATGGGAGAGAAGCTACCGGAGGTCTAGGGTATGGGAGAGAAGCCATTGAAGGGCTGTGGAAAGGAGAAGTAAGAGATTAAAAACGACAACTTAAAAAGACGAATAAGACTAATCACCTGACAGCAAGCGGTCCCAGACTGCGTAGTACACTACATAGTCGACGAAATTCTTGACTACGTCGACAAACTGCGGGCATCCAAGTGGGAGCCCTGGCCAACGCCGCAGGCAGTAAACGCCGGCACAGCGGTCCAATCACATCGTCGGCCACTCTGGAGCGTACAAACTCGCCAGATAGGGTGGCAACAGCTAGCACAGTGTTAACCGCTTCTAAAGATACCGAACTATCAATATCTGTTAGTCGGCTAACTGTCACAGGCCACAAGCTGTGCACTGTTGGCAATAATCGTTCCTGTGCTGGTCCATCGTTGTAGGCCATTGCGTAGGCGGCGTAAGTAAGTCCGGTTAGAGCGCAACGACGAACGTTAGCATCGTCATCGAAATGCGTGAGATGAATTAGTCGATCAATCACTTGTTGACAAAGGCGAGCGTGCAATGGCGGTGGCGGTTTTGGCTGTCGAGGATCGTCATCATCATTGCTATTACTATTGTTGATGTCGTTGGAGGAAGACTCAGAGTCGCCGTGTCGACGTCGCCATCCAGCGAGCAACTCTCGGACAGCGACAGCTGCTGCCGTTTCCCGCGGCTGACAGTCTTCGGCCGATTTACAAGGCATAGTCAATGCATTGTCTAGCAGATGCCTTTCCGTATCGATGCCAAACAACCGACACAACGATCGCAGCAGGAAAGCCAACAGTGGTACTAACATTCGATGCAGCCTTTCGTAGTGCCGATCAACGCGATCGCATAGGCGAACAACTAGAGGCTCAAGAGCCGGCAACACGTCCGCGTTGCAGTGCGCCAGAGCGCTGTGCAGCACAGCAAATGGCTCCGGCGTCGGAGGACCCAGCAGTTTTACTAAACACTGATTAAACACATAGTCAGCATTGGCACCGATTAAATCGCCAATGCTATTATTTTGAGTCGATTGAGCCAATAAAGTAAGACAACGCAGTGCGGCTGATCGAACTGTGGTAAGCGGGTGAGAACAGGCGGCTAGACAAGCATAGAGACAGTGCATTGGAAGTGTCTGATCGTCGGAAAAGTGCCGACCTAGTCGACCGACAAGACGAAGAGCAAGTCGACGCGAAGCTGCGGAATCGCGTCGATCGCGAGCGTTTGCTGTGCCTAGTTGACCGGCAGACAAGGAGACAACAGCTAGAGACATTGTCGCTGGAAAATCGCTGGATTCGGCAGTGTTCAAGATAGACAGCGCGGAATCTAGAAGACGCTGTTTTGTAGCTTCGATTCCAGTGCACCGACTAGCAATGGAGGCTAGAAGGGCGAGATAGCCCAAACGAAGACGTCGCTCAGAGTTGGATGTAGTCGAATTCTGAGAAATCGATGCTAAACAATCCAGGGTGGCGTCGACAAGCAGATCGCCAGAGTCAACATCGGACGGCTCACCGGAGAGACGCGTCAACAGCAAGCGTATAGTCTCAGTCACATCCGCATCAAGACCGTCGTCCATTTCGGCGTCATCATCGTCTAAAGCGTCGGCATCTTCAACTAGAGATAGACGAGAAGAATCGGGCGCAAGGCAATATGCGAGACCACGAATCAACTGCTCCCGGTGACGACTAGATCGAAGACAGAGACGGCCGCTACTTGGACGCACATTGCAACAGCCAGCCAGACCATTAAGACAGGCTAGTAGTTCGTCTCTGTTGCCATGACAACTGGAAGAAAGCTGTTCGAGACTATCGCACATACTCAAAGCCACCTGATCAATCTTGCAGCCCGCCTCCTCATTGCATTCGCTATTGAGAAAACTCATCGCAACCGAGCTGACCCGAGGCTGCTGATCGGCGCACAGCCTGAGCAGTCTGTTGAGCAGTCTTGGTCGCATAATATCGGCAGCCTCAGTCGATGAGAGCGACGGCAACAGGTGACAAAGAAGTCGACCACATAGCCGACAAATTTCGAGTCGGACGCGCCAATTAGCTTCACTGTCGGGTCGAATAGCGCCTTCAAGCCAGGAGTCTACGCGTTTAGCCGTGGCAACTACAATACTATCGTTAGACGCCATGCCAAGAATAAGAACTCGGCGTAATACCCGGATAATAGCGCAACGAGATTGGGTGTTTAAACGGATACTGCCAGACAGAACGCCGCCTAGACGACTAACCAATCCAGGCAGTAGTGGTCGCAGAAATTCTGAGACGGCTTTCTTGCCTGACGTTACAATACTAGCATCTGTAGCTTCCGTGTCACAGAAGTCATCACTATCATTATCTTCACGCTCGCCAATGTCGCACAATCGTAGCCGAAGAAGACTGTTCAAACAGGCAGCGCCAGCACAACGATCGTCGGCATCACCAGGATCTACAGCAATACCTGCATCAAATGCAAATGTGACTAAATGCGCAAACAATGGCAATTGTTGGCTCGACATTAGCGTAGGAATTTTTGATAGTGGACAAAGTTCAACTGTACTGGATATTGCAGAAAGGACTGGTCGACGAAGATGCTCATCTGTTGTTAGGGCAATCTGTTGGCGTTGAATTAGGCTGGATAGTTCACTAAGTATGAGCAGAAGCTGAGGAACTGGAGGACATTTCTGTTGATGCTCAGCGGACAAGGGTAATTGGCGGCTAAACAAGATGGCAAGAGTTGCTAGCAACTCTGCTAGTTCAGTTGAAGTCAATCTATCTGAAGCCTGTCTGAGGCAGCGAATCAATGGTAACAATACCAGATCTATGTAGGTGCGACATTGCTCTGGTGTTAATTTTTCAACTAATTGATGAAGACGCTGAAGATTTTGTAGACTATCTGGTTTGACAATGACCTCTCGACAGGCATTGCGAAGTTCAACAAATGTAGCAGCTGAAGACAAAGACTGACTATTGGTATCATTGTCAGCAACACTGCTTGACAGTGCCACTGCTCCTCTCTTTGTAGACTGGGCAAGCTGAAATTGGATTTCTTAACAAATTAGTAAAGAGCATAGAATGAGAAAATGAAGCACATATAGGATACAAAACCTTTTGTCTAGATCACTTTGTCTGCTTAAAAAATTATATAGACATTTTATCTGATGAGTCATTTTGTCAAAGAGTATTTCAAGGAAATGTAAACAATTAGTGTAATGTTTTTGTTACTTGCTACTTAAAGTAATATTATAATAATCTGCAAAAATAAAAGTTTAGCTTTAAAGTTTTTTTATATATACAAATTTATATAAATTATACAAGGTGTATCTATATACTATATGGATCAAATGACTTATTTTTTAGTGCATGATTGGAACTAGACTATGCAAAACTGTGCATTATGGTGCTTTTTTAATAATATTTTAATTTAAATATAGAACAATTAGTATTATTACTAGCAATTGTGTAGCAAATCTATTAATTGTTATTGATTTTTAAGCTCTGATTTATCATATTTATTGTTTCACCATATAAATTATGTGGCTTTGTTATATCTGCACTGATTTATTACAATTTTGGTTTGCTTTGGTTGTGCTATGATTTAAAAAAGTAAGGTTTAATTCATAAAATTCATAAATCATGATTGGCAAAAGGCTATGTTTTTTCCCTGTGATAACAGTTTTTGTGATTATGACCATGATCACAATTGAACTTAATATATTCTATCAATACAAAGCTTATAACTTTTAGTCAAAAGTGTATTAAATACATAATAGCAAAACATATATAGATATATATTGAATCTATAAAATTAACTACATTCAATTTTATGCCTAAAATTAATAAGAAAGAATTTCATAATCTTTGGAAAACCTATTTTAAAATTTTGGACTATCTTAAAATAAAAACCAAAAATAAAAAAAGTAAAAAAGTTGATAAAATTATATATAGGCCTAGAATTATTATTATATATATATACAAGTTCTAAATTTTCATTTTAGAGCCAATTTAAGCTAAGGCTATTAATATAAAGCTATTAATATATATTCTATTCTTATAATCTATAACCTTTTGTTTTACTATTAGGCTATTTATATTTTTTATTAAAAAGTATTTTAATGAACTTAATTCATTATTTATTTTTTATATTGCAACAAAAAAACTAAATTAGTTCCAAGATTTCTAGAATACTAAAGTCAAGACTATATTATTATATATTATATTATATTATATTGTTATTTTGTATATAGATCTAAAATTAAACTTTAAAATATAATAATAAATTATAATACAATTTATAGTAAATATACTATTTACTATTGATCCTACCAATACTATTTATATTAAGCATATACATTGCCATAAGATAGCCCTGATAATACTAATAGTAATATTGAAATTAAGTTAGGCCTACAAAAACAAAAAATAGTTATAATATTTAAACTAAACCTAAAATGAAGCCTAGCTCTACCTAAAAAACTATGAATTTATAACTAGTTAATGAAGACAAAGTCTTTTCGCCCCAGTGAGCTTTGGGGTTGGAATTTTATAATACCTAGTGTTGTATCGATTATTTAAAGACTTTCAAGGCATTATTAACGCTGATGCTCCTAATATTTTGCGTCGTGTCATACATAAAGTTAGCCTAATAGATAAAGTAGGGCGAGAGTTGTAAAATGTCTCTAACGTCAAATGATTTATAGGAAGGGAATTAGGGATGTCGATTCCCCAGGGAATTATCTTATCGGGGACCCCGGTGAAAAGAAAAAATAAGTAAAAATGGCGGATCACTTAGATTGTAAGTGGAATTTTTTAAACTTTGATTTAAGCTTTGTACTACATGTTCAAGGCGCAGGGGTAAAAATTTTAAACAATGTTTTTTTAAACTGTATTTGACAATGTGGCATCACGAAATCATGCGCGCACCTTTATCGGAAAAGTGCATTTGTTGGAATGCATGCTAAACAGCTACGCTCGTGAGAGGATAATTAATGAATGAGACTGTTTTTATAATCGGAATTTTATTTCTTGCATATATATGTAAATCACCATTTTGTCCTTGTCTAATAGGGAGTATATGTATGACACCCCCCTATGCGTCAGTGCCTGACGCATGACGCAGCGCTGCGCCTGCGTCAAGCCGTCAACGCAGACCAACACAGCAGTCACTAGTCAGTAAGGCTTCTTTTTCCTGACGGGTTTCTTTTCTACGTGCAATTTGCTTGATTGAATGACTTATTAGTAAAAAAACAATCAAACGTGTGTTGTGTTTCAAATACATGTAATGCATTGAAATAAGCAATTATGCGGTAAAAGAGCATAGACAGAGTTTCAATCAGCTTTCTGTGAATCAGTTTCTTATTTCAATGGCAAAAATTAAGTTACAAATGCATTTTTTCATATTTTTTCTCCCCAGGGTCCCCGGTTAAATTCCCCGGAGAGTATTTCCCGACAAGCTCCCCGGGGAGCACTCCCGGGGTCAACATCCCTAGAAGGGAAACTACGAGCATAAGTTCTGCAACACATATACAAGTAGCTAAGCATTAATAGACGCACTGCACCGATAAAATGTAATGGAATTGCTCGAATCACCGACACCAAGACCCATAAAACTGGAGAAACTGGCAGGATATAGTAGATACATGTAGGTCAGAATCAGAAGTGATCATGGGTGGGTGGGTCAAGTGATCATGGGTTCGACCTCGATTGTATTATTCCTTCTTAATCTTATGCAATTAATTGTAAATTAGGTATGAAGTAACAGTAATTATCCTTGACCATGTTAGAGTAAAGACAAGTCAAAGTCAAGTTAATAAAAATAGACACACAGTGTAACAATAACAATGGTTTTTAGAGCCATTTTTCTTGTCTGTGTTTGTCTTTGTACATACATGTACATTTGGGAAGACTTATCTGGACCCAATCCCTTCTTATTCTACATGTACGCTGTTTTGGGTATGGGGGTTAGAGTTGGGCCGTCTGACACCCCCCCCCTTCTACCATAGTGGACTGGAGAGAAAGAAGCACATGCTATCGCTATTGGCTAGCCTGTCGTTCTCTTTCTCTTTACCTTCTGTCTTGTGTAGCGTACACTATCCAATGCACAAGGCCCAACTTTCCACTAAAGGAAGGTTCATATAGTCCACCCATGGGCTTCCTCTTGCTTTCGCGTACACTCAAGGCCACTCACTCTCAACACCAGCCACTAGAGGCTTGTTTTAAATATTCGATCGATAATATTAAATGTACACTTGAAAGCTTGCTTTGGATCCTAGCAGAAGGGGGAGAAAGTGGCCAAGGCCACCACACCCCACAAGGCAGGCAGGCCGGCCCGAGTGCGATAACGAATGACAAAAAAATAGAAAAGTACAATTTACACATCAACTTTCAATACAATAAATACAATAATAGGTACGGTATTAATGACAGTGTATTTTCGCACAAAGTAGCTACGTTCAAACCACCAGCACGTAAACAGCTAAAATTTCACTGTTTATGAAATTTTATAAAATTTAACACATCATTTTAGATATTGAAAACTTTTAAAGGAGGGTATTACTGTTGCATGTGACTATAAAATCGTGGTAGGTATAGCTGATAATGAAACTGGTGATTGGTATCTAGCTTTTTTGATAACTTAGCCGGTTAGACCCCGAAATAGCTATTGTAATTTGTAACGCTGGAGCCAAATACAAATACAATGGAGCAATTAGTTTCTCTCAAATCTGTCTCTGCCAGTGCCAGTTTAGTCCATAGTAAGTAACCAAAGTAAAATACCCATTAGTGGTCCCGTTTCTAATGTTTATAAATATTAAGCTTCAGTTTACTTTTGGCACAGTATGCAATTTTGAAAATTCACCCTAATAACGGTTTGCACCAGCAGGAAAGCAACTATTTTGTTGTTGGAAATCGGATTAAGCAGTCAAAAGAGTGTATTTCTATGAAAAAAGGTACTTTTTTTCCATTTTTTCAAATATTTAAACAGGTTTCGCTCTTTCAATAAAAAAATCATCGCAGTACCTTAAAGTACAGTTAGTTTGGAATTAGATGACGGCGTTGAATTGTTTCTTCCATATTCCAAAAATTATAATGAGCACTTTTCCTCAAATCAGTTTGAGATCATGATTTTTAGTCTTTCGTCGATAACTTTCTGATTTCAAATGTTTAAGAATTGAAAACTTCCACACTTGTGTATCTTTGAATTGCGCATCAATTGGTGCATAGTATGTATGCTTAACTATTAGCAGTATAGAAAAAAATGCAAAAAAACTGTAAAAGTACATTTTCAATTTTTGCATTTTTTGCAACCAAAGTGCCAACTTTTTGATACAATTGAAAAAAACAACCCAATAATGTTATGCATCTTAGTAAGGCGCACCTATAACCCTCGAACATTTTTAGCTCGAGTTTTAATGTGCATGAGGAAATGCACTTTTGTAAAGACATAATCTTAAGACAAACATTTCAACTGAAGCCTGTTCCTTTTCTCCGCAGTGAATCCATACAAAACTATACTTGTTAAATATATCAGATTCTTCTCTTTAAAATGACACCTCACTTGTGAAATTCGCACTTGTAGTTTTGAAGTTACAGCAGTTTTTGTGAGATTTTTCTTGTCATTTTTTCGATGCACACGTCTCATATTATTATATTCGTCACAAGCCAGACCACCCAATGCGCTTCGCGCATTGGCTGGCTGTTTGTTCCTCATGCTCGGCACTTTGTGCCTTGCGCGTTCGCTCACTGGGAACTAGGCCTAGTAAATAATATTAGAAAAAATAGTAAAACTTACTTAAGGCTACTTTAAGTTGAATAGGGGCTCTAGTAATACATAGGCCCTACATTAGTACATTGTAACAAAGCTAAAAAATACATAAAAATAGGCTAAATTTGATACAAAGTTAAATAC
This sequence comes from Macrostomum lignano, assembly GCA_002269645.1. Classification (NCBI taxonomy): domain Eukaryota; kingdom Metazoa; phylum Platyhelminthes; family Macrostomidae; genus Macrostomum; species Macrostomum lignano. The sequence continues at coordinate 28,536 of NIVC01003014.1, read as the reverse complement.
AAAAAATAAAATACTAATCTTACTGCTAATTAATAATGACTAGAAATACTAACTTAATGAATGTCAACAATTTTATTATTTATAATTTGTATTTGACTTGACTCCTAATCATAATCATTACATTAATCATCACAACTTCACAAATAATTAAAACTTGTAAATAAACAAGTAGAGAAACTATTGCCATTAGCTAAAGCTAACCAATGCAAAGCTGGCCTTTAAATATATTTACAATATTTTGTTGGGGCCCAGGCAAAGCTAATTCAATTTTTTTATATTTTAATTTTTATAGAATTATACTATACACTAAAAATTGAGGCTAGCAACCATCCAGGAGTGATTGATATATAAAAAATATTTACAGAAACTTAGTTCACTTTAGAACAATTATTATTCATTAAATCATAGGGAAAAGAAATGAAATCCATGTCCCATGTATCACTGACACAATCTCACATTGATGCAGTCCTGTCATATGATTTTATAAGGTGCTTGGAAAACTCTGTTTTAAATATTGTTGACACGTAAAAAAGAACTGTAACTGTTTGCCTTTCGAAACCTAATTCTTTTACTTCATAATAGAAATGTATTTTTAGTGCCAAAATACTTTTATTAAAGTGTAACTGTTAAAAAAATTCGTTTTACTGGTTATAAAGTCTAAGTTTAATTTTTTGTTTTCCAAGACGGCTAACTTGTAAATACAATTCAATCATTCATTCACTCGTTATAGAATTAAATAAAATTCTTCAACAGTATTCACTGTAAGAATTGAATTCTTGATTTTTAATTGAACCTAAACTTTGGAACAAAGTAAATTAAAGGCTTAGTTATGTCGCACTGGTTTCATCGAAATCCACTAAAAGCTACAGCTAAAGTTTCTTTTGATTTAAAAATGGTTGCTTCAAACACTGCAGCTCGACAGTTAACAAGGTTTGTACACTTTAGTTTATTTTTTTCCTAATTTTAACCTTTATATGTTGTTTATCCTAAATTAAAATCAATTTTATTTGAAATACTGTAATACCAATGAAGTCCCATTAAAAATGAATGACTATAGCATATGGTATAGCCATAGGCATAATATAGTAATAGGCCCTATTATTGTTGACAAATAACATTAGTAGATGCATACCTTTTGTGATAGTTACTATTGTCAATGTTTTATTTTTGATGTCATTAAGCCTGGCAGTAACAAAAGTTTATAATGCAAGTTTTATACTATATAGTCATAGAATTATAATTTTTTTATTATTTTTATTAGGTTCTTACTAGGCCTATGCCTTAGGATTTCTAGTCTATCCCAAAAATTGGATTGTATATTAGTATACACCAGGTCTAGTTGAGAAAAAAGTATAAGACCTTGTTTGTATGCTAGGGCTAAAAAATGTATCACTGACACAATGTTTACTAGGGCCTATGTTATATATATTAGGATATATATTGATGGCTAATATAAATTAAATAAGGCAAGTATCCTTATATGCCAAGACATCCTAGCATACATGTCACCTTCCAAACTATGAATTATACTGTTGTTATGCCAAGTAATCATCTAAAATTGAAATAAAAATTTTAGTTAATTTTATGCAATGTTGCCACTTGCTATAGAAATTCCATAGTCCAGATCATGCTGGGTACATGCCCAAACAAAAATTGAATAATTACAAATGCACATTGAAAAAATTAGAGCATGCCTATTCTAAAAAATATACTAGTATTGCAACAATAAATGACCTTTTTATGTTGTGACAATAAATAACTTTTTTAAAATTGCAAAAATACCCTTATTAGCAAATAGAAATAATTTTATTGATTTTTATGCTTTTTTGCAATACCATTGACAGTGAAAAATTGATATATGCAAAGTTTTTTAAAATGTTTTTACAAGCTTGAAAAACTAGAAAGCTTGAAATTTATGCTTAAAAATTAACTTTTTCATTTTTTATTCACAATAAATTTAAGTTCCCAAACTTCACAATAACTTTTACACTTGATTCTATAAAGTGCATGCCAAGTGTGCAGGCATACTATTTTCTTAGGAGTGGTACATGCCAACTGTGTATACCTAATTTTGATATGCAAAATCAATGCATGCCCAAATTTTTGGGCATATAGTACATGATCCAGAGTATGGCAAAAATTTGGCATTTGCATAAATTTGCCCAGGATGCAGAAATTGTAGAATATATTTCATTTTTAGTAAAACCCTTAAGATTTTTAGCCATGTCAAATATGCATTAATTTTTATTAAGAATCAAAGGATTTCTGCAACTTGCTATATATCATTTTTTATTTTACTTGCTGCTGGTGCTAGACTTTGTATAAAAAGTTTAAGCCTAGTCTATTCTGGAGGTCCAAAGTCATCATCTTATTTGGTATATTAAGACAAGGTGGCTCTAGATTTTGCTTGTTATAAACTGTGTTTTGGATTTTAAAATAGCTATTGACATTGAAGATTTATTTTTTAAAGGTACTACCTAGGCAGAGACCAGGCAATCTACAAAGTAAGAAACTTGTTGAAGTGCATATTACTCTGTGATAAAAAGCAATTGAACTAGATTTGTGCTTCCTAAAAGTTTTTGTACCAATTTTGGAAAAGTTTGAAAAGTCATACCATTAAGGACCAATGGTACATTGATTATACTTAGACATCTTCCAAATATACAAGTGTATTGTTTCTCTTTCTTGACTCAGCCTATATGAATGACTATGCTCAATAGCAGCATAGTGACATTTGATTGCAAGGATTGGCTGCCCAAAGACAAGCTATTCATAGGTGACAAAACATAACTTGTGTTATATATAGTAAGCTACACAAAGGGAGGCAAGAATTTTTCATTAGAGTAAAAGCCTTCTTTGCCTACTTATCCAGCAGTTTGCAAGACACCTTGCCATTGAGCAATACATTTCTGAGAGGGGGGGTTTCATAAGACCAAAGTTTCACAATGCCAAAAACTTAGTGGGCCCTTCACAAGACCAAAATTTCGTAAGGCCGCATAAAATAAAATGCCATATAGTACATAAGCATTTTGAGTTTTCGGTCCTATGAAATTTTGTTCTTGTGAAGGGCCCTGCATTTTGAGTTTTTGGCATTGTGAAATTTTGGTCTTATGAAGTTTCGGTCTTGTAAAGGGTAGTGCTTTTTGGTGTTGTGAAATTTTGGTCTTATGAAAGTGACCCTTCTGAGAGACATAGGCTTTCTGCAACTGGATTATTCTGGTAGCAAAGACTACCAAACTGATGTTGCAAAGGTTCTCTTGTGGTCTTCCTCAAATTGTGATGCCCTCCTGCTAGAATGGTGCTTGTTTCTGATTGATCAAAGCATTCAACAGTGGTATTCTAAAGAGCCAGATCTCACCAAGTTCTGGTGAGCACTATATTTATAGCATTGAGCAATATGCACTATTAGCAAAGCTTGCTGCCAGTCCTTTAACAGTGCCATGTGGCAATGCAGCAATCGAAAGGGCCTTCAATTTGCTCTCCAACTTGCTAACAAAGGAGTGCATTGGTTTAGGAGAGGATTTAATTAACTCTAGTTTGCTCCTCATGTTTGGGTGTAACCTAGGGATTCACCCAGCCATTTCTATTGGCCATGCACATGTAAGTCCCTATTGTACAAAATAGTAGTCATGTGACTACTCAGCCAATAGTGACTATAGTAACTATAGGATATAGTCGATAGCCCTATTACAACTTCTTGTGTTGGCTACAGGAATTAATAGCCCTAGAACAAAAGAACAAAGTAATAAAAATAAAAAAGATAAATCACCACCTTGTTAGACAAGATACCATCTAAATTACAAGTATCTTATCATTTTTTGACAAATTTAAACTCCTTAAAGAAACAAGCAAAAACCTATTGTGAAAGGACCAATTATTGTTTATTAACGGACTATTTATCAACACTGCTTAACCGACATAATAGGCTTATAAGATCTTATAGACTATGATTTCATTTCAGCAACAGAATTCTTTGCTTTAATTAATTTTTTTTCAAAATAACTTTGCACTTTTTCTTAGTGATGCCACTAACAAGCGCAACAAGCTGCTGGACATGCTGGCTGACCCAAATCTAAGCGTGTCAATAGTTGAAGAGGCGGCCAATCAGTACCTCAGCCTGCTAGTTGGCTTCATCCATGGCCCAGAGACTGGCACTGACAGTAGCAAAATTCGGCACGCTTTGAAATTCAAATGGACTGACTCATTGCAGTTGAAAGGCGAGCAACCTGCGTAAGAGACCTTTTTATGGTGTTATCTAGGTTTCTATTCATCTTATTAGATTGGTCTGTTCATTTTATTTCACTATGCTTCAGTATGCATTGCTAGTCTTCAACATCCTAAAATATATTGTTCTATTTTCTTTCCTTAAAAAAGCCACAAACCTTCTGAAATCATCACTATTCACTCAGAAATCGCCCCTAATCCTTCCCAATAACCCCTCAGAAATTGCTTCTAACCCTTTCCAATGATCCCTTAGAAATCGCTCCTAATCATTTGCCATAATCCATCAGAAATCGCTCCTAATCCTTCCCAATAATCCCTCAGAAATCGTCCCTAATCCTTTCCAATGATCCCTTAAAAGTCGTCCCTAATCCTTTGCCATAATCCGTCAGAAATCGTCCCCAAATCTTTGCCATAATCCATCAGAAATTGCCCCTAATCCTTTGCCATAATCCATCAGAAATTGCCCCTAATCCTTTGCCATAATCCATCAGAAATTGCCCCTAATCCTTTGCCATAATCCATCAGAAATTGCCCCTAATCCTTTGCCATAATCCATCAGAAATTGCCCCTAATCCTTTGCCATAATCCTTCAGAAATCACCCCTAATCCTTTGCCATAATCCATCAGAAATTGCCCCTAATCCTTTGCCATAATCCTTCAGAAATCACCCCTAATCCTTTGCCATAATCCGTCAGAAATCGTCCCCAAATCTTTGCCATAATCCATCAGAAATTGCCCCTAATCCTTTGCCATAATCCATCAGAAATTGCCCCTAATCCTTTGCCATAATCCTTCAGAAATCACCCCTAATCCTTTGCCATAATCCATCAGAAATTGCCCCTAATCCTTTGCCATAATCCATCAGAAATTGCCCCTAATCCTTTGCCATAATCCATCAGAAATTGCCCCTAATCCTTTGCCATAATCCTTCAGAAATCACCCCTAATCCTTTGCCATAATCCTTCAGAAATCACCCCTAATCCTTTGCCATAATCCTTCAGAAATCACCCCTAATCCTTTGCCATAATCCTTCAGAAATCACCCCTAATCCTTTGCCATAATCCGTCAGAAATCGCCCCTAATCCTTTGCCATAATCCGTCAGAAATCGCCCCTAATCCTTTGCCTTAATCTACCAGAAATCGCCCCTTATCCTTTGCCTTAATCTACCAGAAATCGCCCCTTATCCTTTGCCTTAATCTACCAGAAATCGCCCCTAATCCTTTGCCTTAATCTACCAGAAATCGCCCCTTATCCTTCCGCATGATTCCTCCAAAATCGCCAGAAATTTTTGCAACAATGTCTCAGAAATCATCGCCGTATTTCTGCAGAAAAAAAAGCAGCTTATCCCTCCCCATAATCCTTTAATATTTTTTCAAATCCCTTCGGAACTCGTCACTAACCACGTCTAATAATGTTTCACTAGACAATATTTCTCTTAAACCATGCGCATAAAAATTTCAGTTTCCAAGCTGACGCCCAGTTCGAGCTAATCTGCATGCTCACCAACCTGGCTCTCTGGTACACCAAGCATGCAGCAAAATTGTCAGCCAGCGAGAAGGTCGGCATGGAGGACGCCAAAGAGGTGCACAAATGCCTGCGCATAGCGGCCGGCATATTCAAAGAGGTGAAGGAGAACCAGCTGCAGAAGCTCATACAGAAAGACAATATTGGCACGGATTTCGACGATCGAGTTGTTGACGCCTACGTGAATCAGTGCTCAGCTGAGGCTCAGGAAGTCACCATGGCCAGAGCTATCGAGTTGGAGCATTCGCATAGTATTGTGGCCTCGCTGGCTTCGGATACGGCTAGGATGTTTAAAACTGCTGGTGTGTGTGATATATTGATGGGGTAGCGGAGGGTTGGGTAGAGAAAAAAGGGAGATTAGAATTGAGTTGGAGTAGGAGACAAAGGGAATAATGCATAGAGGCGGACGGAAGTAAAAAAGTAGATAAAGCAGGCTGAAGGTTAAATATGTAGACCGAGGGGTAGATAAGGTAGACGCAGAATTAGATAGAATCGACTGAGGGGTAGATAGGGTAGACTGAGAAGTAGACAAGGTAGACTGAGAAGTAGACAAGGTGGACTGAGAAGTAGACAAGGTAGACTGAAGTCGAGAAGGTAGACTGAGAAGTAGTCAAAGTAGACTGAGGGGTAGATAAGGTAGACTGCAGGGTGGATGAGGTAGACGCAGAGGGTTAGGTAGATATTAGATAAAATCAGTATTTGTCCATGTATTAGGCATAAATGTAGATAGACTAGGCCGATATATTGATGCTTAATGGTATTATGTTGGAATCTTCAACCTTCCTCCCTTTAGAGCTGGCCCTATCCACCATGGACGACAGGAAGGTTCTTAAATGGCGCAAATATCTAACATTCAAATACTGTTGCTACCAGGCCTACGCTTATAGCTATCACGGCGAAGGCCTTCTCAAAGTGGACAAGTGTGGCGAAGCTATCGCTTGTCTGCGCGAAGCTGTCAAATGTGAGTCTTATCGTTTATCGTTATGAGTTTATGCGAAACTTTTGGGTTGATCTATTGTATTTTTCTGGCAGTTTTCTTGTATTTCTACTAGTAGTAGGCGACGTGAATATTACTTTAATTTTTATTTACACTTTATGCAAAACTTTTCAGTTAATCTTTTGTATTTTTATGGCAGTTTGCTAGTGTTTCTACTAGTAGTAGGCGACGTGAGTATTACTTTAATTTTTATTTACACATGATTCAAAACTCTTCAGTCAATCTTTTGTATTTTTATGGCAGTTTTCTTGTAATTGTTGCCTACTTACAGTAGGCGATATGAATATTGGTTTTATTTTATATTTGCAAACGATTTTCTATATGACCAATTCATGCAGTCTATCAAAAGGCTGAGGTGGCCGCGGCCGAGTACAACAAGACCACTGGGCCAGGCATGACCGTGCGCCCGGAGCAGCATCTGTTCTTTCGCAAACTGGGGCCCCACGTTAGAATGACGCTGGAAAAGTGTGAACGAGAGAATGGATTCATGTGAGTTTTTTTAGATAAGCTTCAGATCGAAATATTGTTGATAATCCCAATCAAGTTATAGCATCTCAGAATCCCATGTAATTACGAGTATAAACAGAATCACATGTCATTATGACCATAATTCTAAGCCATTATAACCTGAATCCCAATTCCCAAGTCATTAAGACTAGAATCCCATGTCATTTTGACTAGAATCCCAAATCATTATGACTAAAATCCCATGTCATTATGACTAGAATCCCAAGTCATTATGACCAGAATCCCAAGTCATTATGACCAGAATCCCAAGTCATTACGACCAGTATCCCAAGTCATTATGACCAGAATCCCAAGTCATTATACCCACATGTCATTATCATTAATCCGTTAAAAACGTTACCGTTACAAGAATCGCTAGAGTCATTGCAAACAAGTCAGTAGTGACTCTAACGATAAGTGGCGCAGATGCACTTTAGAAGCAAGTCAGTGATTCTTCAGCGACTCCAGCACGCCTCAGGCACGACTCTACGGCGTCAGAGTGGTTTCAGAGTGGCAGACAATAAAACGGCTCAAATTGACTCTTAGGCGACTCTTTGACCACTTTTTAGCGACTTGTACCGCGCGACATCTCGTGCGTTTTAGAGTCGTTTAGAGTCGCTGCTTTCCTATTTTACCTGTGCTTCACTTTCACCCTAAACTTTATCATCGGAACTAAGAACCCCGCTCTTTATTCCTCACAATACTCCAGCTACCATCAGAACGTGCCCTCGGAGATTCCCGAGCTGGAGCTGAAGCCGACATTCGGCTTAGCCGCTCCAGAGAACTACCAGCTGCCGGAGATTAACAAGCTGTGGACGCCCGAAGCCTATAAAGGCTTTGATCTGACAAAAATGGGCGTCAAGTCGGAGAGTGAGGAGAGCAAAAAAGCAGAAGAGAAAGAAGACAAAGCGCCGGTTCAGCCAGTCAAAGAGCAGCCCATCTATCAGAGTGAGAAAGATCCCAACAATTCTAGCGGATGCGTGGTGTCGTAAATCAATCAAAATATTCTCGAGACTGTCTTGAAGAGAAAAGATTCTGTCTATATACCGCATAAAGCACATTGACAAATGGACTAATATTAGATTTTTGTCGATATGTTTCGTAATTAACTATATTTCAAAAAAGGTTTTTATAGGCGCCTATTATATTTGTTTTTTTTTGACGTCTTTGACGTTTCAAACTCTTATATTTTTGTTTATTTGATTGTATAATCACAAGTTAATTTAAAATATATACGAGCGTATTTGTCTTCACGTGAAGTTTTTAATTTAATCTTTAAAGCTGACGTGGCTACTACTAAACGTGAAGAGTAAGTAGTGTGTGGAGTTTGTATATTTTTGCTATGTCACTGATATTTGTCTATCAAATATAACTTATAATAAAAATATAAATTTCAAATTTCAACAAAATCGTTTAAAAAATAATTAAATGCTTATATAATCTACTATTAGTATGCGTCATTACTTTTTTTCTCAGTTTTTTACTTTTGCTTCTTGATTGTAGAGTTCATGTATCTTTGATAAACTGATGGAAAACACATTATTGACGGTCTTTTATTCAAGTTTATCCTTGACAAAAAGTGAAGGATCTGCTGCCCCTGTTTTCAATGTCTATTCAGATTTTTTTCTATTGTTCTCTTTCTTTATTTAATACGTAAAATAAGTCAATATTCAATGTCATTTGAATTTTTGTTTTTGTTTTTTGATCCAATTAAATTTTCTGTCTAAATAAAAGCAAAGCTTAAAACACTTAAAACATTAGCTTGGGTGTATATTTATTTTGTATTGCTTCTGCCACAATTGATCAACTTAATCTCTTTTTATTTTTCCTGCTACTGTCTCGTTCTGTAATATTATATTGTTTTTTGTAATATTACAAAATATGCTCTGATTTAGAGATATACGAGAATATATATGCATAAAGATAATATATTTATACATGCACTGATAAGTTCCCGTTTCGACTGGTCTATAAGCATTAGGAAAGGTGTTTTTTCTGCCTACTTAACTCACGTAGTAGTACTAGCAGTAGTACTAGTAGTTGCAGTAGTAGTAGTAGTACTAGTAATAATGTAACGATTGAGTACATCTGCCCTAATGGCCAGATGTGCAACCGACAGCTCAGCCGCAGCTATTGCGCGGCGCATCTGAAGGCTGCGTACGGCTGTTCAGTCCAAGGACTGGGGGGTCGCCACACAGCCTCAATTACCCCAGCTAATGCTGGCACCCATTTTACAGCTGGGTGAACTGAAGCAATGCAGTGTCTTGCTCAAGGGCACAAATTGTTCCGAGTGTGATGGTACTCGAACCCCCGACCTTTAATTCATGATCCGACGTTCTGACCACTAGGCTACAGGGGGGGGGGTATTTATAGTATTAGTAGTTGTAATAACAATAGTATTTTTATACCCTTTTTATAGCCATACATATTGAATCCCAGGTGTGTGACCGTTACAAATTCAACTATAGAATAATATTTCGCTTCTATCTAGTCTGGGGAAAAAACTTAATCAGCAAGTTCTTTGAAAACTTTGCTTATGCGTAAATACTCGTAGTGGAATATAACATTATGTATAAGTCTTGACTAAGCTCTTTATATGCTATTCAATAGGGATTTATGAGCCAATGCTGTTGACTGGGCTGCCGATTTCTCAGGAAGTTACCGCCGCATAGCTGTTATAATTCAATAATAGCTCAATATACGGGGAGATTTAATCAACTTCAATCCAATTCTGTCCTATTATTCTTTTCGTCCGGCATTTTGTTAATAAGCTTGATCGGATTTTGGCGGCGTTCCATGGCCCCCGTAGCTGTCCACGTTGCAATATCTTTCTTTTTAGTTTATTGCGATATATGGCGTACTTCAACTTCCGCACTTGCTGCGGAGACTGACCTGTAACTCGTATACAGTTGCCAATAAGGCCGATTGGGTTTAAACCACAGATCCTTAAAACACCAGATGTGTGTCAACTCACTGTAAACAAAGTGGTCACTTTTTACGCTGGATTCCGTGCACATTTAGTTCTTAAAAGTGAACTTTTATTATAGATGGATAGATAGGTAGATAGATAGATAGATACATAGATAGATAGATATATAGATAGATAGATATATAGATAGATAGATATATAGATAGAAGATAGATAGATAGATACATAGATATATGGATAGATAGATAGATAGATATATTCATAGATAGATAGATAGATATATAGATAGATTCATGGATAGATAGATAGATATATAGATAGATTCATAGATAGATACATAGATATATGGATAGATAGATAGATAGATAGATACATAGATATATGGATAGATAGATAGATAGATAAATAAATAGATAGATTCATAGATAGATATATGGATAGATAGATAGATAGATAGATAGATAGATAGATAGATAGATAGATAGATAGATAGATAGATAGATAGATAGATTCATAGATAGATATATGGATAGATACATAGATATATGGATAGATAGATAGATAGATAAATACTCAGATACATGTAGATAGATAGACAGGAATCGAACCCGGGCACTCTGGCACGACAGTCAGACGTGTTGCCGCTTGGCTTCATCAATAATTCAGCCCCATATGCTTCTATATCCGTCTCCAAATTCGCATTGCACTGCTGTATGTTTTACAAAGAGCAAACAAAAAATCGGAACAAACCATTGCTAAAGGAAAGAGATTTAGAAGATTGGGATCGGGATCAGGAAACGGATTCCTGAGCGAAAATGTTCTTTCCAACCGGAACTGCCCGAGAAACAGCAGGCTGTGGTTTGCAAACATACACACCCGCACAGAACACACTACTACTATAGGAAGCTCGTAGCTGGTGTCGATAAGGCATTGGGAATGAAAGCCGAGAAATGGAGCCCATGCAAAAAAGGAAAATGGATGCGAGTGAGCGCGGCTTAACGATAGCTTTCCCTCCGTTTTCTGCTCTGCTCCCCACCCCCTCTTTGCAGTCCATGCTAGCTATAACTGATATTCTATAACGCCCTGCTGCAACCCAAGCCCTGCAGTTTGCCCTCGATTCTGCGGCTCTCCTGCTCCTAGTAGGCCTGCTAGGGGGGTGTAAGGGAATCAGTCGACTTTTAGCCCCGGAGCCACCACATAAATTCTTATTAAACTACATGTACACATTGTGTTAGAATGTTTCTACAATATTTATATTGCCTGGAGTGTTGTGAAGAAATGAACAGCAGTATACTGTTTTAAACTCCAGTCCAGGTGTTCTCAGAGGTCCTTATGCAGACCAGATTGTTAAATAAGCTCCAGTCCTTGCAGTTATACTCAGAGGTCCTTATGCAGACCAGACTGTTAAATAAGCTCCAGTCCTTGCAATTATACTCAGATCGAGGTCCTTATGCAGACCAGACTGTTAAATAAGCTCCAGTCCTTGCAGTTATACTCAGAGGTCCTTATGCAGACCAGACTGTTAAATAAGCTCCAGTCCTTGCAATTATACTCAGATCGAGGTCCTTATGCAGACCCGACTGTATTAAACTCCAGTCCAGGTGTTCTCAGAGGTCCTTGTGCAGACCGGACTGTATTAAACTCCAGTCCTTGTAGCTATTCTCAGAGGTCCTTATGCAGACCGGACTGTATTAAACTCCAGTCCTTGTAGCTATTCTCAGAGGTCCTTATGCAGACCGGACTGTATTAAACTCCAGTCCTTGTAGCTATTCTCAGAGGTCCTTATGCAGACCAGACTGTTTTAAACTTCAGTCCTTGTAGCTATTCTCAGAGGTCCTTATGCAGACCAGACTGTTTTAAACTTCAGTCCTTGTAGCTATTCTCAGAGGTCCTTATGCAGACCGGGCTGCTTTAAACTCCAGTCCAGGTGTTCTCAGAGGTCCTTATGCAGACCGGACTGTATTAAACTCCAGTCCAGGTGTTCTCAGAGGTCCTTGTGCAGACCGGACTGTATTAAACTATACAGTCCAGGTGTTCTCAGAGGTCCTTATGCAGACCGGACTGTATTAAACTCCAGTCCTTGTAGCTATTCTCAGAGGTCCTTATGCAGACCGGGCTGTTTTTAACTCCAGTCCTTGTAGCTATTCTCAGAGGTCCTTATGCAGACCGGGCTGTTTTTAACTCCAGTCCTTGTAGCTATTCTCAGAGGTCCTTATGCAGACCGGGCTGTTTTAAACTCCAGTCCTTGTAGCTATTCTCAGAGGTCCTTATGCAGACCGGACTGTATTAAACTCCAGTCCTTGTAGCTATTCTCAGAGGTCCTTATGCAGACCGGACTGTATTAAACTCCAGTCCTTGTAGCTATTCTCAGAGGTCCTTATGCAGACCGGACTGTATTAAACTCCAGTCCTTGTAGCTATTCTCAGAGGTCCTTATGCAGACCAGACTGCTAAATAAGCTCCAGTCCTTGCAGGTATTCTCAGAAGTCCTTATGCTAATCAGACTGCATTAAACTACAGTCCAGGTGCTCTCAGAGGTCCTCAAACGACTAGTGATCGTGCATGCACTAAACCTCCGTCTGATTCAGTAAATTTCTCCCATTTGAGTTGATCTGATTCGTTGAGTTTGTTCCAATGAAAAGCGTGTACGAGCTCGGATATTTGTATAACTATTGCTGTGAACTCTGGTGTAGACGCCATTTACTTGATTAGTAACACTGACTCCAATGCTTGAAAACCAATGGGCAACGTCATTGGACCACGTCGGAAGCTGCCAAAAGAGGACATGCAGTTTCTTTTGTCCAATACTAAATTTACGAAGAAACAGATTAAACTATGGTATCGCGGATTCACTGTGAGTATAGTGTACATGTAACTTACGAGTTATGAGAACCCCTGGCTCTTGTTGTTTTATTTGACTGGGGTGCCATTTTCATTCGAGTGTGGTGCCATTTTTATTTGAGTAGGGTGCCATTTTGATTTAAGTAGGGTGACGTCATTTTGATTTGACTGGGTGGCATTTTCATTTGAGTAGGGTGCCATTTTTATTTGACTGGGTGCCATTTTCATTTGAGTGCAGGGTGCCATTTTCATTTGAGTGCAGGGTGCCATCTTTGTTTGAGTGTGGCCCCATTTTCATTTGAGTGCAGGGTGCCATTTTCATTTGAGTGCAGGGTGCCATCTTTGTTTGAGTGTGGCCCCATTTTCATTTGAGTGCAGGGTGTCATTTTGATTTGAGTAGGGTGCCATTTTCATTTGAGTGCAGGTTGCCATTTTCATTTGAGTGTAGGGTGCCATTTTGATTTGAGTAGGGTGCCATTTTCATTTGAGTGCAGGGTGCCATTTTCATTTGAGTGCAGGGTGTCATTTTGATTTGAGTAGGGTGCCATTTTCATTTGAGTGCAGGTTGCCATTTTCATTTGAGTGTAGGGTGCCATTTTGATTTGAGTAGGGTGCCATTTTCATTTGAGTGCAGGGTGCCATTTTCATTTGAGTGCAGGGTGTCATTTTGATTTGAGTAGGGTGCCATTTTCATTTGAGTGCAGGTTGCCATTTTCATTTGAGTGTAGGGTGCCATTTTGATTTGAGTAGGGTGCCATTTTCATTTGAGTGTAGGGTGCCATTTTGATTTGAGTGTAGGGTGCCATTTTGATTTGAGTAGGGTGCCATTTTCATTTGAGTGCAGGTTGCCATTTTCATTTGAGTGTAGGGTGCCATTTTCATTTGAGTGCAGCCTGTGCAGGGTTCCATTTTCATTTGAAAGCGGGTGCCATTTTCATTTGAGTGTAGGGTGCCATTTTGATTTGAGTAGGGTGCCATTTTCATTTGAGTGCAGCCTGTGCAGGGTTCCATTTTCATTTGAAAGCGGGTGCCATTTTCATTTGAGTGCAGGGTGCCATTTTGATTTGAGTAGGGTGCCATTTTCATTTGAGTGCAGGGTGCCATTTTCATTTGAAAGCGGGTGCCATTTTCATTTGAGTGCAGGGTGCCATTTTCATTTGAGTGCAGGGTGCCATTTTCATTTGAGTGGGGCGCCCACTTCTACTTGAGTCAGCTGTACATCATTAAACCCAGCTGAGCATGAAACTCTGAAACTCATTCCAGCGCGACTGTCCATCAGGCCAGCTGAGCAAGCGGAAGTTTATCGAAGTCTACTCCGGCTTCTTTCCCGACGGCGACGCGGAACAGTTCTGCACGCACGTGTTTCGCACATTCGACAAGGACAATTCGGGCAAAATTGACTTTAAAGAGTTCCTGCTAGCTATTAACATCACTTCAGGTGGCAAGCCGCAGGACAAGCTGGAGTGGGCCTTCCAGATGTACGACATCGACGGAAATGGGACGATTGAAAAGTCTGAAATGGTTGAGATTATCAAGGTGGGAATTTTTTGGCGTCAGGATAGGTTTTTGTGTTTCTGACGTCTGTCTTTGTGCTCCTGATATCTGTCTTGGGGGTTCCTGACATCAATCTTGGTACACTCCTGAGATCAATCTTGGTACACCCCTGACATCACTCTTGGTACACCCCTGACATCAATCATGGTACACCCCTGACATCAATCTTAGTACACTCCTGACATCAATCTTGGTACACCCCTGACATCACTCTTGGTACACTCCTGACATCAATCTTGGTACACCCCTGACATCAATCTTGGTACACCCCTGACATCAATCTTGGTACACCCCTGACATCAATCTTGGTACACTCCTGACATCAAGCTTAGTACACTCCTGACATTAATCTTGGTACACCCCTGACATCAATCTTGGTACACCCCTGACATCAATCTTGGTACACCCCTGACATCAATCTTGGTACACCCCTGACATCAATCTTGGTACACTCCTGACATTAATCTTGGTACACTCCTGACATCAAGTTTGGTACACTCCTGACATTAATCTTGGTACACTCCTGACATCAAGCTTAGTACACTCCTGACATCAATCTTGATACCACACCCCTGACATCAATCTTGATACCACACCCCTGACATCTTCGTCATCAATCTTCGAGCTTCTGACAAACTTTTTTAACCGAAATTGGGTGCCATCAACTTTGTTCTCATATTTTGCACCTGAAAAAACCTTGCTTGAGTCTAATAAAAAACCTCAGTGTGGTTTCCACCCGGCAACCTGCCCAACCAAACAGGCCATCTACAGCATGCTTGGCGCCGACGAGTCCAACGTGGACATGTCGCCGGAAGATCGAACCGTCGAAATCTTCGAAAAAATGGACGACAATGGCGACGGGGTGCTGTCTCGAGAGGAATTTATGAAGGGCTGCATGGCGGATAAACAGCTGTACGCTATGCTGCTAGCTGATGAACAGAATGCTGAATGACTAATACTATAGTTTAACATGTGCCCGCATAGGCACATGTTGATATTCTCGTTATTCTCGGGAATTTCCAACTATCTCATAGTTGGATTCAGATAGATGAATGGCGCTGACGTTAAATGTTAAAAGTTCTAAACATGATAGTCAAAGTCGCGCTCAAATATCCTTGTCGTTGAGGATGGAAACCTTCTCCACGTAGTCACCGTTGCAGTTGACGCATTTCTCCCAGCGATTGGCGTGACGATTGGCGTAGACTCTTAGCAGCTCCTTCAGCCTCGGTAAAGACAAAATTAGCTGGCGCCAAGTCAGGCGAGCAAGGTGGGTGAGGCAGGAGTTCAAACTTCATGCGTCGAATTGCCTCCAGTGTCCTTGAAGCCGTGTGTGGTCGGGCGTTGTCATGGTGGAGCACAAGGACCACTAGAAACACTTCGTTATAGTCTAGTCTAGTCTAGTTCGTCTAGTCTAGTAGTCCTTGGTGGAGCATCGGCGGGTTGATTAAAGTCATTTTCTGTAAGCTATACCCAGGGTCACAGTACTAGATTGGACAGAACTTCTGAATGCCCGTAGATATTTACAAAATTCAAAAACTATGTTATAGATAGCTGAAGCCGCTTTCATTTAACGTCAGCGCCATTCATCTATCTCAGGAATTCAACTATGAGTTAAGTTGGAAATTCTCATAATACTTTTTGGACACTCCTCGTATTAAAATCTATATTTTTTTTCATCGAAGTCCCGTTTTCGTACCGTTTTAGTCCCATTGATATGTCAATCAGATTTATGCAAATCTAGCAAAATGGCACGTGTATTTCTCGAAAAAGCATACCTTTAAAAATACCTATGCATGTATGTATAACAAATTTATTCGAAAGGTTACCTTTCAAATATAACTTTAAGCTACGTCATCATTAAAAGATAAATTTGACAGACCAAAAATCAACTATCGAACCTAACCTAAAATCTAAGTTCTAGCCTAAATCACAACGATAACCTAAACCATAATCATAACCTGAACTAAAACCCTAGCCTATAAACCGTAATCCTAACCTAAACCATAGCCCTAACCTGAGCCATAACCCTACCAAGAGTCAAAATGCTTCCCATTTAAACACACCCATCGAACACATACTTTTTAATCCACTTACATTACTTTTCATTATTTTACAGCTAGCATGTCTCTAAAGAGTTCTGACTTGAGTTAGTTCTAAAACACTCAAAACTTTCTCTTGTCTTCTCAGCTTAGCTGCCCGCAAAATTTAATAAGTCGAATAAGCCAACCTATAAAATGCGTATTAATTTGACTTTTAATGGATAACGCTATTATTTATAACCCCTGGAACCTGGCGCCATTTTAAATAACTTTACTTCAACATTTTAATAAGTCTTGTTTATTCAATTAGACGCCTTTCAACTTCAACTTCAAATTCAAATAAACTAGAATGGAGTAAATAAAACAACGATATGAAAAGTATTGGTGTTTTAGTATTTTTCATTTCTTCATTTCCCACTTGGACCCGACCTACACAAAACTAAAAAAACGTATTCATTCCCCACTTAGGCTGAGCCATAGACTACAGAAACGTATTTATTATCCACTTAGGCTGGGCCATAAACTACAGAAACGTATTCATTCCCCACTTAGGCTGGGCCATAGACTACAGAAACGTATTTATTTTCCACTTGCGCTGGTCCATAAACTACAGAAACGTTTTTATTTCCTTGGGCACGGAAATAAACTACAAAAACGTTTTTATTACCCACTTGGGTACGGAAATAAACCACAAAAACGTTTTTATTACCCACTTGGGTACGGAAATAAACTACAGAAACATGTTTCTTCCCGACTCAGGCACGGTAATAGACTACAGAAATATCCTTCTACTGCAGTTGTTCATACATTCTACGAGTAGGTACATTCTGTGGTTCTGCAGATACCAGATGAGCATTGAACCCTTTTTTTATTATTTAAAACAGCATCTCTAATGGCCTCGGAGTTGGCAGAAATTCAAAGATATAAAACGTGAAAATCTGCATCGCGAAAAACGCAGTAAAGTTCAGAACTGGTGTGTTTTATTAAATTTTTTAATTTATAATTTCTCATTTAAATTTTTCAAGTTCTGAAAATTCTATTTGGCCTCGATTTTTTTGTTATATAGCTACTTTCGAATGCTAATTTAAGATTGCGAGCTTACTTTTTTTACGTTTGTCTCTGAATATCAATTTTTCGTGGCTGTTTATTAGGCCGAACTCGGCACACAGTTGCACCGATATTTTCTATTAAAACAGTTGTGCGAATTTGAATTGACATAATTGCTTGGCACTTAAGTGAGAATCTAAACTGCAAAATTTGTTATTCTTAGGTGGCAACATTACCCGATGATTTAGATAATTTTAGTTAGTTAGGGTCACGGGACTCTGGCGCAGCATGTACACTTCACTGTGCCTTGGTGTTTGGGCCTCAAGGGCGTCAGTTGCATGACCAAAGCCAAGCAGAGATTCCAATTTAGCTTCAAATTAATGTGACTGCACTTGGAATCGAGCCTGGGCCGCTGGGACATCAGAGCGTTGCACTAAACCACTAGGCTAGGGCATCCCTAAGTTAGAAAGCGATTCTGTAGAATATACTACTGAATGAATAATATGATTTTCAAGTTTAGGATTAAACTGTTTTTTACAACCTGAAGTCCGCGAGCCTGTTGTTCTAAGACTTGGACGCTATATGAGCAAAAAACGGCAGGTTGAAGCACCTTCAAGGTCAGAGCTTCAAACCTTCAAACCTTGAAGCACCTGCAGCCTGCTGCCGTGGCTGCAAACAGCCCATACTACCGGAGAGGACAAGGCGCGCACTCGCCATTTTGTTGACTGTCTGATCTGTTGTTTGAGTAGGCTCAAGCTTTGAGGCGTGCCCTGTGTGGCGCTGTTGTCATTTTCTTTCAAAAAACCTTGATGACAGTGTGAATGTCTTATTATTATTATTGTTGTTGTCTCTGTTGTTGGTGTCGTTGTTGTTTTTGTGTTTATTGTTATTTTAACTGTTATTTTGTTGTAGCTTCATGTATATTTCTATTGTTGCTAGTAGTGGTTATATGTTTAGTTGCTACTGTTGTTCTACTTGCTTGTTCTTAGTGTCGTTATTTTGTTGTTGTTGTTGTTGTTGTTGTTGTTGCTGTTGATTTTGCTGTTATTGTTGTTGGATCGGCAAGCATGGAAATGAAATGCCATGGAGTTGCCTTTGTAAATTAATATTCAGCTGTTCAAGGATCCTACGCACCATGCACTACTTTCAAGGAACAATTGCCGGAGATTCAAGTAATTATTACAGCAGCCACATACATTTAGATGCAGAATCATAATCAGCTGAAATATTATACAAGTTAAGCAGACCGAAAAATGTTTGTTTTTCAAATTATCTTTGAAATTAAATCTTTAAGTTATTCTACATAGAAATATGAAAATTCTTCAAACACTTGAAATTCGAAGCTACTTCAGCCTTGGGAAAGTAGATTAATGTAATTATGAAAATAGTGAATTCTTTCGTCTCCAGCAGCATTATTCGGTTCATTGTCGCCCCACGGAGAGAGTAGTCCACAGTGAGGGTGCAGCTGACCCAGTACCATGCAGCCGCCATCCGGCTCTCAGGACTGCCAGCTGGCTGATAACCTCCAAGCCAGATCGTCCGGCTCTCTGCCCGAGTGAGTCCAAAGCAGGACCGGCTCAAGCTTCAATAGACCAGTCATCGCGTGGCTAGGCTGTGCAAACGTGAGCGATAACTTGTTACGCGGTCGTTCTTCGTTCTAAAATAAAAACCTGCAAGCATGTATTAGGATTCATCACCAACAAAGAAACGCCACTTGCAGGTACGACGTAATCGACATCTTTGGGCCAGATTGAGCTGTCAGGTTCGATCAACCTTCAACTTTTGGTAGCCCCAAGCCATGTATGATCTGCGAGCGTATAATTGTAGAAATTCGTAATTTAGCGTTCATGCGCAATTTATACTACTCTTTTGAGGCAGTTAGTAGGCAAGCTGCGAGTTTTAATTGCGATTTTTCAAAATATACCCATTCCAACAAGATTCTCGCCCATGACAGCCATCCCTTTAGAGTGTGTCCATGTCCGAGGCATAAGAAAGTCAGGGCCACTGTGCACCCTGTGTGTTTGTGTGACTGCGCGCGTATCAGTGTGTTTGTGCATTAGGCATTTCTTGGGACAAGCGTGTATAAACTGACCCGTGCTATTAGGACCAAAAATGTGTTGGGCCAGGCCCAATAAGTGCGTCCCGACACTTCCAAAAATGAAGTCTATTGAAATGAAAAAATATTCATTGGAACCGTCTTTCGATTCTCCTTTCAAAAATCAATGTCATTTTTTCATATTTTTAATCAAACACGGGGAATCTAATGATTTGCAGTGTCCTAAGAAGTTTAAAAAATTATGCGAACTGATGGTCTGATCCAACAGAACAATTGGGTCTCAAATCGGAATTCTCGTTTTATTACAATATTTCTTACAATATCAAGAAAGTCTACTACAAGTAACAGATAGAGGTTCTCCACAGGGCTGCCAATCGACACTTGAAAGGATCCTGACATTTGGCATCGTGTTTACTATAAAATATGAAATAATTTAATAAAGATTTAGAATATTACAATCAAGCATACAAACCTTATAGATTTAGTATATTTAGATTTTTGCATAGAAACAGCTAGCATCTAAATTCATTAGCTTCCAATTTCACTTATACACGAAACATGGCAAATTAAGGTTACATCCGCCTGTGCCCTCGGCCATTTTAACTGAAATTCTCGTTTTAAATCCGCTGCATTAATCTATTTGTCATATGTGAATGGGATTAACGCCACGGACTCAAGTTAGTGACTGGAGGCCATTAACGTAAAGTGACACTTTGAGTGAGGTAGTTTTCCGGTGGAAATTCTCAGTCTTATGAAGCGCTTTTAGAGCAAAGAAATAAAGGGCAAAGAAAAACTTTGCATTTCCCGAGAAAACCAAGGACGAGTATTAAAGGGAAACGTTTAATCTCTAAGGCTTTAAATGACTTCCTTATTGGCCTGGGTTTTGGCAGCCATACTATGCAGCAAAATGTTTTCTAGAATTGTGATAATTATCGTCTGGTATACTGAAATGTACTGAGATACCAAGAAACTTAGATGACTGCATGGACTGCTAGCACATGTTTGCGTGTCACTGTCACTGTAAAGTCGAAATCGATGACTAGTTGGCCCAAAACTAACTACTAGGCCTTCCTGAAAAACATGAAAAAACTACTAGGCCTTATCTTGGATCGTAAAGATAAACCCACGTACAGTGCAGAAGTGTTAGGACAAGCGTGTACAAGACCCAGGCAATCCCTTACCCAGGCCACGTGTACATTCCTATCGCGGCGGGGGGGGGAGCGGGGAGGAGAGGCGGGCGCAAGGGAGTCAGGATAAAGTTTACACTGAAGTTGAGGTCTACAAGAGGAAGAGCCAATTCTAACGGAAAGGTACATGTAGAAGTTCCCTTTGACAAACGGCGTACTGCATATGTTCAAACGAATATAATTCATTTACGAGACCTGCACTACACAGACAAAATGTGCCACGTCACAAGAGTTACCATGCATGACCTGGCATGAAAAGACTTGGCTAGGAACCATTACACATATGTAAGTAGAATTTAAAATTCTTTTTAAAATTTTATGATTAAATAAAAACTTAACTGGAATTTACATATGTCTTTTCTAAAATTCCAGATACGTTGATATCGATAAGCTTACCGTTTTCTTCTATAACAAACAGATTTGCCTTCATTGTCCAGTAAGTATTGTCTCGTACTCGTATATGTCGTATTTTTGTACGTTGAAAAAAATAATAAGCAGCCTAGTAATACTCTGAGCTCAGTGAAATATAAGAGAGGCGGAACGATCACCTTATTTATCAATTAATTTACAACAGCCAGTTGAGCAATCATAAGTAGGCAAAATTTACACTTCTAGGAAGAACAAATTTTACTAGAAGTTTCAATCAAAACATTTGGAAAGAAATCTCGCACGACACATCGCCCACAGTACTAGAGACTTGGAGAAATACTATGTGAGTTTTCTGGGCAACTAATGTAATATATTACTGTTATAATTCGATAGTCGAATTATTTTTTACCCAAAGCAGTGCTATTGCATAACTAAAGAACAGTATAAAAATGACAGCATTCTAGAACGAGAAACAAAGCTTACTGCAAAGGCAAACGCCGAAAGAAAAGCAGGGCAGAGTCAGCAGCAAAAAAGAAGCTCATCTGAATGGAAAAATGGGCGGTCAGCAAAGAGATAGGATCTCAGAAAATTGCAACTCCTAGTAACTGAAACTCAATTGCAATAAGTGTTTTGTTCTCTAGGGCATTATTAAAACAAGCAAGCCTGCCTGCAGTCAGCTAGTGAGAAAGTAAGTTGTTGCGGCACTATCGGGAAAGTGAAAATTGTACTCCATCTGACTCACACAAGCAGCAGCGTTGGGACAAACCTCGAGTATTTTAATTGTACAGTAAAATTTCATTGACAATGAAGCATTTATTAGAACAGCGACATTTAAATCTGTTTTCAAACAAATCAGACCGATTTCTCAATAAGTTATTTTTCTTTTGTGCGCCCACGCACAGGTTCATCCGCATTCAAACTCGCCGCTGCATCCGTCATTTGGTTCACTTGCTGCTCACAAGCCGCAGCAGCAGCAGCCGCTATCCGTGCAGGCAGTCAGTCTATTTGTGAATTTTCTGGTGGATCTGAAGAAAACCCGTCCGGCACAGGATTAAAGAGAAAGAGACGATCTGTTTTGGGTGAGTATTATCTGCTGTAGAAGTATTGTACACCAGAGTACTTGTGTTACCTGATAGAGCACAATTCAAAAGCAATGCAACAATCTCAGTGGCATTGTTGGGACACAAGCTATACAAACGCAAAGAATAGTAAACACAGCCCAGCCTAGCTCAAGGCTAGTAATTTGTTGGGCATTTATTGGGACATTGCAGCCAGGCCTATTTTTTGAACAGCATTTGTTGGGTCGCACTTATTGGGACAATACTGATTCTAATCGCGACTACTTCTGAGTTCTGACTTTTCAAAACAGACCCAGCATTAGTTGAACACGTTCTATTAAAGGGTTCCTTTATAGCCTATTAATGATTACTAAAGCAAGCCTATCTTAATTGATTTCTTTTCCTCGCAGCTTCTGAAGTCAGCAACGCCAGCGACATGCCTAAGAGACAAGAATGCGCTTTAACGATCAGCAGCGAGCATTCTGATCTCGCCGCTGCATCCGTCATTTAGTTCACTTGCTGCTCACAAACCGCAGCAGCAGCAGCAGCAGCAGCAGCAGCAGCCGCTATCCGTGCAGGCAGTCAGTCTATTTGTGAATTTTCTGGTGGATCTGAAGAAAACCCGTCCGGCACAGGATTAAAGAGAAAGAGACGATCTGTTTTGGGTGAGTATTATCTGCTGTAGAAGTATTGTACACCAGAGTACTTGTGTTACCTGGTAGAGCACAATTCAAAAGCAATGCAACAATCTCAGTGGCATTGTTGGGACACAAGCTACAAACGCAATGAATAGTAAACACAGCCCAGCCTAGCTCAAGGCTAGTAATTTGTTGGGCATTTATTGGGACATTGCAGCCAGGCCTATTTTTTGAACAGCATTTGTTGGGTCGCACTTATTGGGACAATACTGATTCTAATCGCGACTACTTCTGAGTTCTGACTTTTCAAAACAGACCCAGCATTAGTTGAACACGTTCTATTAAAGGGTTCCTTTATAGCCTATTAATGATTACTAAAGCAAGCCTATCTTAATTGATTTCTTTTCCTCGCAGCTTCTGAAGTCAGCAACGCCAGCGACATGCCTAAGAGACAAGAATGCGCTTTAACGATCAGCAGCGAGCATTCTGATCTCGCCGCTGCATCCGTCATTTGGTTCACTTGCTGCTCACAAGCCGCAGCAGCAGCAGCAGCAGCAGCAGCAGCAGCCGCTATCCGTGCAGGCAGTCAGTCTATTTGTGAATTTTCTGGTGGATCTGAAGATAACCCGTCCGGCACAGGATTAAAGAGAAAGAGACGATCTGTTTTGGGTGAGTATTATCTGCTGTAGAAGTATTGTACACCAGAGTACTTGTGTTACCTGGTAGAGCACAATTCAAAAGCAATGCAACAATCTCAGTGGCATTGTTGGGACACAAGCTACAAACGCAAAGAATAGTAAACACAGCCCAGCCTAGCTCAAGGCTAGTAATTTGTTGGGCATTTATTGGGACATTGCAGCCAGGCCTATTTTTTGAACAGCATTTGTTGGGTCGCACTTATTGGGACAATACTGATTCTAATCGCGACTACTTCTGAGTTCTGACTTTTCAAAACAGACCCAGCATTAGTTGAACACGTTCTATTAAAGGGTTCCTTTATAGCCTATTAATGATTACTAAAGCAAGCCTATCTTAATTGATTTCTTTTCCTCGCAGCTTCTGAAGTCAGCAACGCCAGCGACATGCCTAAGAGACAAGAATGCGCTTTAACGATCAGCAGCGAGCATTCTGATCTCGCCGCTGGCCGCTGCATCCGTCATTTGGTTCACTTGCTGCTCACAAGCCGCAGCAGCAGCAGCAGCAGCAGCAGCAGCAGCCGCTATCCGTGCAGGCAGTCAGTCTATTTGTGAATTTTCTGGTGGATCTGAAGAAAACCCGTCCGGCACAGGATTAAAGAGAAAGAGACGATCTGTTTTGGGTGAGTATTATCTGCTGTAGAAGTATTGTACACCAGAGTACTTGTGTTACCTGATAGAGCACAATTCAAAAGCAATGCAACAATCTCAGTGGCATTGTTGGGACACAAGCTACAAACGCAATGAATAGTAAACACAGCCCAGCCTAGCTCAAGGCTAGTAATTTGTTGGGCATTTATTGGGACATTGCAGCCAGGCCTATTTTTTGAACAGCATTTGTTGGGTCGCACTTATTGGGACAATACTGATTCTAATCGCGACTACTTCTGAGTTCTGACTTTTCAAAACAGACCCAGCATTAGTTGAACACGTTCTATTAAAGGGTTCCTTTATAGCCTATTAATGATTACTAAAGCAAGCCTATCTTAATTGATTTCTTTTCCTCGCAGCTTCTGAAGTCAGCAACGCCAGCGACATGCCTAAGAGACAAGAATGCGCTTTAACGATCAGCAGCGAGCATTCTGATCTCGCCGCTGGCCGCTGCATCCGTCATTTGGTTCACTTGCTGCTCACAAGCCGCAGCAGCAGCAGCAGCAGGAGCAGCAGCCGCTATCCGTGCAGGCAGTCAGTCTATTTGTGAATTTTCTGGTGGATCTGAAGAAAACCCGTCTGGCACAGGATTAAAGAGAAAGAGACGATCTGTTTTGGGTGAGTATTATCTGCTGTAGAAGTATTGTACACCAGAGTACTTGTGTTACCTGTGAAGTGATACATTTTGGCTCTAGAAAGCTCCCATCCAGATTGAATGTATTTTAACCAATGAATGCGCTCCAAATAGCAAAAGCTGAGGACACGACCCCAACCTCAACCAATGAAAAGCAGTTATGTACCATCCAATGCGATCAAGACTGAAAAGTACTATAAAAGCTCATGTTAACCAAGCAAGAAGCTCCCCTTTTTTCTGCTCGCTCCGCCTCTCCACGCCCTTGCCTCTCCTTCGCCATTCTCCTAGCTTACCTCGTTTGACTATTTTGATTGACACAGTTAGGGTCTCAACCCAAACACCAAAACTTATAAGTCGACTTACTAAAGCCAAACCAACACCCAATCCACGTTTCACAATAGACTGAACCTTCGGTTCATCCGAACAACTAGAAACACCTTGTGACTTAAATCGAACGAGCTTCTTATTTGGAATTCCACCTTAGACATTATATTTTGTGAGAAAACATCTCGAGATTGTGACCATCAAATACAACGGTCTGTAAGTTACCATCAAGTGTTTGCATCATCAGGAAAAGTCAGTTGAATCCGCGCGCCTCAGTTATTTGGCTCTCACATTGATATTTGAAGTAGAACAAGAGCCATAGAAGTGAGAGACCAGAAGAAGAACAATAACATATATTTTAAAATATTTCACTGGTTCCCTGACCGTACTTTTCCTCCGATGCTTTTCACCACAATAGCCGCTATGCCCTGCATGGGGTAGACAGCTATAGGCGTGGCTGATGGGTGTGAACGGTTGGACTGGCTTCCCCCCCCCCCTCCCCTTTGAGCATTCGAGACTGTCAGTAATACATATTCGAAGAATGAATCGTAAATCACGAGCCCTCAAATTCAAATTCAGAATTCAAATCGGTTCTAAGTTTTGTCCAGTGCACTGAGACCTGATTCAAGTTTTTTCAGATTCAAAGGATCCATGAAAGTCAATAAATTATCGTTCCGGAACAATTTCAATTTCACTCTAATTCAAGAAACGTCGTCGAACGTCTGATATCGAGTTCTTATTCTCAAGCCTCAGAGCTTCAATGCAGAAATTCAATTCAGTTATTCGGATCCTCAATTGTTCAAGCTTCCAAGCTTCGATTTTTCAAAGACCGCGGCATCATCAATTGTTTAAGTTTATTTAATGTTGGACGCTTCTTTCTTCACTGCTTTTCCATAGAATAGCAAAGTCTACTCTGGATTTCCTCAAGTAAACTTGAAACTCTCCAAAGTGACTGAGCCATTCGTTTCCTCCTCGGTTTTTTCCCAGTGTGTGGCCACATCTAGAAAACTGGCTTATCTCAGATTCTCTGCGCCGTTAAGCGCCCGAAAGAAAGAACGAAAACGCAAAAAACCTGACGAGCTATTCAAACAAAGTCACTTCAGCAAATATTAATCAAACTCTGGAGCCACCAATTTCTTGCTGTCAACAAAAAAAAAAATTTTTTCGCTTATCCGACAGGCTGCTTGCCTGACCATTCATCATTTTCCTTGATTAAAGTCCCAACCAATTGTTTGCCGAACCTGCGTGCTTCATCCGGAAAACTTTTCTGATTTTCGTAGACCGCTTGCCTAGCCTTTCATTATTTTTCTTGATTAAACACTCCAAACTCACTGTTTGCAAACCCCACGAGCCCCATCCATCAAATCCTTATCGACCCAAGTTTTTTTTTCGGATTGCTGATTCTGGCAGTTGCCTTCTATGGATCATTCGGGATGCTGGGAATTTCTTGCGTGTTTAATCAACTCCAGTTCCCTCCAATAAATATTAATCTTAAACAAACTGCCCACATCAGACTTTGTGTGCCTACTCGACCTCCCAGAGCGACCTCTTTTCTTGATTAAAACCATCACTCAACTTTATCTCCCACAAAAAATCTTTTCCTTAATCAAACTGTCCAGGCCAGCTCCATCCTGCCACTCACCCTCCGGTTCAGCGACCTTTTCACGATCTCTGATAAACAATTTCCCCAGGAATTTTTTCTTTTCCTAGCCATTTCTCGTTTTTGTATGATGGATTAAGATCCAAACAACTTCTACTTTTCTCTCATCTCCCTATTGCCAAAGGCAATAGATGCTTAGTGCCCCATACAGCTTTTGCCCTACTTATTTTGTTAACCATCTTGTTACGCTATCCATCCTTTGCTTTGTCAAGATTGAGCCCTACCATAGCCCCCCTCTAACCTGAGCAGCCTTTATCAATTCAAATAGTTAAACAGGTTAGTTATGTATTTTTTTTACAAAAACATTCACACGTACAAAAGGGTAATCGCAACAATAACAATATAAATATATGTACACTAATAAGTAATTCAATTGTTGTTAGCATATCTACAAAAACTATACAAAATTACAAAAAAATTAAACTCAAGATTACCCCTACCTTCAGTCGGTTAGCCCCTTCCATTACATTAAACTAGGATAAAATTACCCATCGGCGTCCCGCTACAATCTCTTCTTCCACGTGCTGGAGCTCCTGCCACCATTCGAGGCGGCGCTCACACCACTTACGGACGGGTGTGACTAGCCGCCTGAACGCTGACAGGAGTCGCGAACCCCGCCGAGCACCCCGCTTCGTGTCGCGGGGCCAGCCGTCCTCCAGCAGCAATTCGAGCTCCCACAACCGCCGACAGAGCCACCACCATTGATCTGCCGTCTTCCTCGTCCTTTCGAGTTGAGCTTGCATAGCCATAATAAATAGTCGAGCAATCGTCGTCGGGAGTGTTTGAAGTAGCGGAGTCGCGAAGGAGTAGCAAGCCTTACCCGTCCCCTTCAGTTTCACCAATATAACCGCCCGTCTCCCAGGCATGGCTTGGAATCCCCCTAACCAACCAATGAGGACGCCGCAAACTCCGTTCCCAACTCCCTTCAGAATTCGCCATCAACAGCACTATTATACTAGCACTTTTGCAGCACTATAGATTGACAGAATCCTGCACTCTTGAGTTAATCTCCTCTCCAGTACTACCGAAGCCAACTGCAAGAACGACACTCTTCACATCCAGTCTCTACCGTTCCAGCAACTTGGTAACACTGTAAATTAAATTAAAGTACTTTAATTCACTTATTATAATTTCAACATGACTACTTTCGCACGTATCTACGCTGAAGCCGCATCCCTTACTGCCCCCGATGATGTCCACTATTTGATTGCCAGTGTCAGACGTATTATTGCCAACATCGCCGCAGTTTCATTTACTATCACCCCTCCTATCTCTCGCCCTTTCGTTTCCTCGTACGCGTCAAGCCCGCAATCCCGGATTCCCTGTTTCACGATCTCTTCAGTTGTAATGGACGCCCTGTCCGTAACCAAGTTTGTCCTCACCATTACTGATTCCTACCTGACCCACATTTATGACTGCCTCCAATGCCACATCCCGGGGCAGATAGACAATATGCTATTCCATCTCGAAGGCCTCCATCTGCCGCCCCTGCGGGGAGCTTTTAAGTCCGCAATCGTCGATATAGCCCTCCGAGGCCAGGACTTCGAGCTACTCTTCCGCGCTCTGCGTTGCGTTGATTTTCATACCGGCGTTCCTCTTCGC